>VDFB02058242.1:669541051-669557245 GCA_007258455.2 Sequoia sempervirens | reverse complement strand
CTAGATGCAATGAGTGCTAAGTGGACCATTCGCTATCATGAGAGATGGGTTCTTGTGAACCACTACTCATGAAACATGGGTCAATGAGTTTGACTTGAAACTACACGGTTGAATTCTGATAGCAATATCATAATTTAGTACTCTCTATACAATTAAATAGCCTCATAATTTTGCAATTGTACATAATAGTAACATTTAACTTATATCTACATACTCTGTCTCCAATAACTTCATTTTTATTACATTTTTTATCTATATTTTTATTTTGATCTCATTCCATTCAACATTGTTTGGATAGTTCACTCATCACATTATCAAATTATATTGTTGCTGATAACTCTAAACTTGTATACTTTATTATCACAAACAATCCACATATGCACGAACGTAATCTACTTGCAGTGGCCTCAGTCACATATTCACTGGACTAGGTCTCATGCTTTATCTTTCATGACTTATGAAATATTATATTCCTCTTCCTATTTATTCTAAGCTAGTTGTACTCTTCCAATCCCTTTTATTCTTTGTTTGTTCTTGGAAGTTTCAGAGCTTTGATGTGGAAAGTTTAATCAAATCCTTCCTTAATATCTTTCCTACTGCAGTTTTTGGAATCCCATTCACAAAAGCCACCCTTCTAACTTTCTTGTAGGGTGCAACTTGCAATGAAACATAACAGTTGTAGAGTTTGAAAGAAAGATTGGATATTCAAATGCATAAAGCAAACAATATTTTAAGAGAAAATGACCTGTTTGGCAACGAAGTCCATTACAGTAGCTTCAGAGATTGTGCTGCCCTGTTTCCTAACTACATATGCCATTGGAACTTGGCCCGCTTCTTTGTCTGGAAACCTGCACCCATGCATAAGAATTTCAATTCTCAATGGCATACAGTGCATAATATCCTCATAGATTATATATGTTATCCTTGAGAACACTGGTGTTGATATAAGCCTTCAAAATTCTAAATTCTTCAAGAGCCAGGTATTGTAGAAAGTGAATCCTAAAATTTGAGCTTGTAAAAGCTATTATAGCTTACGGTATCACAGCGGCATCAGCAATCTCAACATGAGAAAGTAGAATTGCTTCTAATTCAGCTGGAGCAACCTACAATGCGATGCAGCGTAAAAGTTAAACCATCTTAAGAGTCTAGAAGCTAAATCATCCTACGAGTCTAGAATAAGATGAAAGTTTCTTAATTAAACTAGCTGAAAAATAGCATTGCATGTACGGTGCTAAACAAATGAAATTTATACCCGATAGGCTTTGTATTTTATTAGCTCTTTCAGCCTGTCTACCACAAAGACATAGCCTTCACTATCGATATAACAGACATCTCCCGTATGCAGCCAGCCATTTTTGTCCAGAGTTGAACCAGTAGCTTCTGGATTACTGAAGTACCCTGCCATTGAATAGCATGCGTTATACTAATTGTGATCATACTCTCATGGATATCTTTGGCTATATAGCAAATGATATTTGATATTTATCCAGAATTCTCTGCAAAACATTTCAGTATTCAAAAGATGCAATTCTGAGTGTTTGAATTAAGTTGATATCAGGCTTTGGCAAGTATGAGATAATTTCTAGTGTATTGAAATTATGATTTTTATATCAGAATTCAACTGTGTAGTCTTTGAGTCAAACTCACTGACCCGTATTTTATGAGTAGTTATTTACATGAACTTATCTCTCATGAGAATGAATGGTCCACTGTGCACTCATTTCATCTAGGTGATGCTCACACGGATGAGGCATTAGGACTTCTCAGGATGTCACCCATCCCAGTACTCTCTAACTTAAGATGGCTTGATCTTGGAGAAAACTCAATGGTTAAGCATGCTTGGGTTGGATTAATAGTAGGATAGGGTGACCTCCCAAGAAATTACAATGCTCACCCCTCTGAGCATCACCTAAATGCAATGAATGCTGAGTGGACCATTCATTCTTATGGGAGATAGATTAATGTGAACCAGATAAATGAGTTTCACTCAATGAGTAAATGGTTGAATCCTGATATAAATATCATATGATATCAAATCCAAACTTTACAGAAGTAGCTCATGAGATAGCAAGAATTTTGGGACCCCTGCTGCACAAGAATTTGATTTGTGTCTGCACCCACTCTGGTAACCATGATTAGTTTAATTTTGGTTTCTTAAGAAGCATGATGTCGTATTCCTTCATGAATTCCCCTGTTTGAGTGAAAGGTACTTTCCCCTTTAACTACAACTGATATTCAGTATACTTGCCACATTGCACCATCAGGCTTTTAGCTACATCTAAGGATGTATTCTACCATAATTCACCTAAGACTTACAAATTATACCCAACCTTGTTTAGGATCGCCTTAATTATTGCAGTTGCATTAACTCCAAACAGCATGCCCACCCAGCCTCAGTCACTATCAAGGGATGGATTCAAAGAAGGTAACTTGATTAAACTGCTTGATCCAGTATTTGCAGGAGACCAAGAGATTTGACCTTCATTTGCTGTTTTAAAAGTTTTCTACAACTTGGTTTAGCTCTAAGATTTTAATCTCTTTCATCCTTTGATACGGTATTGCTCGAATGTCATCTACTTGTGCTTTATGAACTGCTTGATAAAAATAAAGGGCAACAAAAAGCCATACCTTTCATGATTGTTGGGCCACGAAGCCACAACTCTCCCCTTTGATTTGGAGGAAGAGCAATGCCAGATTCAGGATCCACAATCTTTGCTTCAGTATTTGGGCAGACCATTCCAACTGATCCATAGTGTTTGCTTTCCTCTACGGTGTCTGTAGATGCTCCCATTCCCGTTGTTTCTGTCATCCCAAAACCCTACCAGAGGAGAGCAGAATTTTCAAAAGATCATTTGAGAGGTTTATATCTCACAAAGATTAAGTTTATTCAATTTCAATATCCATGTCCATTTATTGCTAAGTATGGCCAATTGTATTGAAGAAAAGTTTATTAGTCCAAAATGAACACAGGGGTTAGTGATCTCCATTAAATTGATACAAAATTGGTCCAGACTTATAATAAACCGGTCCAAAGAGAACACATTGTAAGTGACTTGTGCACCTTCAAATAAGTGACACAAAACAGGGAATGAGACAAGAATATAGTGCAGCAGAAGATTCTAGATTCGAATCATCTTATAAATGTAAATCCACACCAAGATACCAAACCTCTCTTGGAACGAACCACGGTGGGTTTAAACATGAATCTCCATAAAAAGTATAATTCTCGCTTAGAATACGCCATTGTGGAATTTGAACTCAAGTATGTAGGTTTAAATCTAAATCCGCACAAAAAAATTAAACAGTTCTCTTAGAATCATCTTACTTGTAAATGTGAATCCACACCATTGGTGGACATAGAAGCTAGAACACACCATTGTGGAATTTGAACATCAAATAGATTATGTATAAATATAAATGCACAACTAAAGAAAATTAGAATAATCAGTTTGAAGCTTGACTGGCATAGAACAGAAAGCTTTAGAATTTGAATGCAAATAATTTTACTTGCAACTGTGAATTGTGCCCAAAGATCAAACTTAATATTCAGCTTTTAGCTTGCCTTTCTAGAACAGGTCATTGCGGTATTCAGACTCCAATTGTGGTACTTGTTAATGTATATCTACACAATGAAACGACAGAATCCTATGTTGCATTTGCAATTACAGAAAACCCAAAACTATAACACAGCAAACATTTTGCTGATATTGTATATGGAGAAAAGTTAGTGATGCACATGCATTTGTATTTGACAAAAAGGTCTTGTGGTAAAAACTGCGAGAAAGATTTATATGAATCATATTTCTTAACACAAATGATCCATCATCAGACACAATTTTCTTTTGATTACAGCATTGAGCTCTTTGTATAGGAATTCTGCAACCCAAATACGGATTTGCCCAGATGACGGGTAATTTAATGTCATTGGTTTTTTGGGAAACCTACTTGTAAGGGGTTATGGACTGTGAAGGGCTTAATAATAGAGTATCTTGCTGGCTCGCCTACCAAAAGTCTAGAAAGTAGGAGGTGATAAGTCTAGGATTAACAATGTAGAACAACTTAACAAGTGAAAAGAAAAACGACAAGTAGTACCCACCTGCATTAGTACAATGTTGGGAAACTTTGAAATAAATTCTTCAGCAGCTTCGTTGCCCAAGGGAGCTCCTCCACAGAGGACAGTATGCAAAGACCCTAAATCATACTTGCTGGAAATATCTGTTTTTGTCATTGGAGGCACCAGTGGTAAATAGTTCACTCTATACTTCTCAATAGCCCCAAGCATATCACTTAATTCAAACTTAGACAGAACGACTGTAGTAGATCCTGAGGCAAGTAACCCACAGGCAAAGGCACCAAGGCCGTATATATGAAACATGGGTACAGTGCACAGAAAAGTATCCTTTTTGAAACGTGTCAGCGCAATGCACACCATGGATATAAGATTTCTGTGGCTAGAAATCACACCTTTTCTGAGGCCAGTAGTGCCAGAAGAGTAAAGCAGCGTGGCAGTGTCATCTTGATGGACTTTTACTTTGGACATTTGGGTGGTTTCTGAAGCCATAAGCTCTGTTAAAGACCTTATGGCCACATTCTTGGATTTTGTCGCCTAATGGACATCTCAAGGAAGTAAATAATCTTGTGTTGATATCAGAACTAATGGCAGGTTGGTGTGGGCTAATTTGCTCCTTAGGTCTGGTGTCACAAAAACTAGCATGGCTTCTGAGTCGGCCGCCTGCTTTGCAATTTCTTTTGCTGTGTTAAGTGGATTGGTCGTGGTGACAATTGCGCCAATGGACATGATAGCAATGGAGATGATGGGAAATTGGACTGAGTTGGGCGAGAGGAGGAGAATTACGTCGCCTTTCTTGACACCCATCTATGATAAGCCTGCAGCTACGGATCTCACATTTTGCCATAGTTGGTGAAAGGAGATTTTTTCGCCTGTGGCAGAGTCAATGAGAGCTATTTGCCCAGAGTGATTCTGAGAAGAGATGAAGGTTGGGAGGTCCAGGTATTCATCCTGTGGAAAAGCTACTTGCTTTCGTTTGCTGTAATAGGTGCAATTGGTATTGCAGTATCCGCTGTTGGGATCGGTCTTGAGACCTCCAGATCCAACTAGTGTTGGCGCTGCCATAAATTTTGAACTTACTGTTGTTTGCTGCTAGAAATAAATCTTCTGTGAAAGCCTGTTTTGATGTTTTCAATCAAAGCAGAATTGAGAGTGAATTGGATTGCAAAGGCATCTTGAAAGCTATTTTTTTTCTTTATCAGAAGAAAGGGTGTGTATTTTTTTAAATCAGAAAAACATGTCTTGAAAAAAAATGACAAGACTAATTATCCAATAAACTATTTTTAACCTGAAAGGTTAAAAAGTTAAATGTTGGGCGTAGTGAATACAATAATATGAGTCTAGCTGACTGGGTTGTTTAAGATTTGACAGCTTAGAATATGGATGAGATATGGATTCTCTGTTTGTTTTTAAGAAATTATTGGGGTGGACTATGCAGAGTTAAATGATCGAAGGATTATGTGGATTAGGTCAATGTTTCTATAAACAAATTATGCTCCCATAATTTTATTAAAAAAAAACAGAAATAATAAATTTTTAAAAACTTTTAAAATAGTGGAGAAGGGTCAGTAGTTGTGCAGGGTTCAATAATTGTGCAATCAATGGTAATTATAATACACAGTCTTCCCATATATTTTATGTCAAAGGCGTATCCAATTTGAAAGAGAACAACCTAACTTTTAAAATGCACGGTTGACCTCTCCCCACACGCCCTCAACTACAATTGAAATGATTGCCACCGTTGATCATCTTCTTGCCAACATTGCAAGTAGAGTACAAATGCCATCTCAATTTCCCCAGCAACTGTTTGGATGTCTACTTCCGTCATAAGACGTTTGGGCCGATATGTACCGTCTTTGTCAAAATCAGTAATGCGCAGAAATATTTGTACGCCGCGGATAAGACATGAGAGCTATCTTGCAAATTGAATGCTATTAACTGTTCATTGCAAAACTGACTGCGTTTGAAATCAGAAGACGAGCTGAAGAGTAGTTTATCTAAAATATTTTCTAGCTTTCATGGAATGCTTGATAGTTGCCTTCATGGTTGTCGTGGGAATCACTGCTTACCTCTCCAATGAATTCGTGGGAATCACTTCTTATCTCTTAATTCCTTTACAGATATATGTATTGAGCTCTAAATTCAGTTTCTTGGCTTTCGTTTGGAGTTTTGTTCTCTGCTAACTCTACAACTCTTGTTCCTACTTCTGCCGAGATCAGTAGACAAACAAGCGGGTTACAACTACAATCTCAGCCCATTCATAATTTTTGGCCATTTTTTCGGTTGTTATCCGTCGTTTTTTTCTATTTTCCCCGTCGCTATTCGTTTCTGCTCCTCCAAACTCTTACTCACTGGTATTGACCTTTCACTTCTCCAATTTGGCGAGCTACAGCCTGAAAATAAGGTTTCAAAGAGGGTTTTAGAGTATGTTTATTAAATTGAAAATTACACTCAAGATCCTAATAATGAGCACATTTAGGTTTTAACATTACAGACGAATTTAAGAAGTTAGCCAAAAGTTTACTAACAAACAAACTTATAAGAACCATGAGACTGAACAGGCCTTCTTATAGTCATATTAAGCACAAGAACAAAAAAAATAATAGTCATATTCAAGTCCTTGAGGAAAGGACAGTCAAAAACAAAGGAAAATAAATCCCTATTTGTTTTTTTTTCAGCCGTTCAAAATACAAATACCCAGAAACTCATTGATCTCATCTAGCCTTGAACCACATGAAAACAAACCACATGAAATTCTTCCTTCAATACAGAATTTCTGCTAAACCGTCTTTTGATTTAATGGCTTATAACATAAAAAATCTGAGCCCACGCAATGTTTTTGCTAAACATTGTTGAACCTGCAATGTTGCAATGTCTTTCAGCTCCAAGATTTGTTTGGATTCCCTAAAACAGAGAAAACTGCTTCTCCAATGAACCATCATTAATTGAGAATCGGGCAATAAAATAGCTACAACACAAAATTGTAACAAATTAAAACCAAAGCTCCTCTCCATTTTACATTTCCTCCTCTCCTACGTAGCCTTCTGTCGTATTGCTTGGCAGCTTTATCATTACAGGCTTTGAAATTCCACCCAAAACCCTAAACGTACCCTACTACATCAAACCCGTGTCTAGCCTCAAGAGCTCTACATTTAACATTTCCTCCTGTGACGCGTAGCCTTGTTTATTCATCTCGTTTACTGTTCAGATTTCTCCAATCGATAAAAAATTAACCATTTGACTCTAGTGATAAAAGGAAACTATCCGTGGAAGAACATAATTTGGCAGCAGACCCAAGAATGGCGGTTGGAGGGGCCATATTGCTAAGTTGGTAGGCAGAAGTTAGGTATGAATTCTTAACCAGAACAAAAATAAATAAAAATGAAAATACGGTGAAAATGATTTTGACATTATTTAAATGTGAACATGTATTTTATATTTGTGTTTCGGCTAAAAAGATTGGTTTGGACGAATCTTTCTCCCCATAGACTTGGGATAAATTAGGTTCCATTAATTAGCCGATAGGCTATTGTGGGTGGGAAATCCCACCAAATTAGTCTGTTGTCTGATGTCGAGAAATGTCTGGAATTTTCCATTGCCGGATTGTGGGTATTTCAATTTACTAATTGAAAGTGATTGACACTGACAATTACATGTGCATTCAAAGCAACGAGACCTTGGAGTTGACGAGGACCATCCCTCACACCTACCTACAGAGAGAAGTGTGGATGGAAACTTCAGCTAGAACAAATTTACGTCACCAGGTATGGCTCAGAGCTCGCCCACGCCGTTCTACACCATTCTTGGGGTCTATGTGCTTAACCTGCCATTTAATAAGTCACCAAATCTTCACTACAACTAATAAATGTCAAGCAACTTTAAGAATCTCGTTTTCTATTTCAACTCTGTGTGGCAATGGGAAGGTGAAAGCAAGCTTCATTCCTGGTTTTTGTGGCTATCATGTGTTGCAATGATGTTTCTTCAAATGGACGAATGTGGAGTTCACTACACTCTCTTTGAAGCCATTTCAGCTTGAAGAAGCCCTAGGTGCAGCCTTTTCAGAGCATGGGAGTGTATTTGGAGTTGTGGAAGTGAATATTTTGAGGAGATTTAGTTAGACGTGATTTTCTGAAGACAATATCTCGACATTCAACAATACTCATATTCGTGGTTAGTTTGGAAGTTTAGAGGAGCCAAATGAAGAGGTTTCAGCTAGGCGCATCTCCTGCACCAAGAAACAAGTGCCAATAAGAAATCGATGTTCTTTCAGGAGAAGCCTTTCTGAGGACGTGTGTTGCATTCTCAGTTGGTGTCATCTTAACCTTCAAGTGCGGGTATTCATATGTATTTAAAGTTTATGTTGTAAATGCTACTTTGATGAGTGAGAAACAGGCTTGCTACTATAACCTGCATTGTATTGTCAAACCCACTCATTGCTAACATATGGGTTAGTCGATCTTACTTAGTCACTGTGTACTTTCATTCTGAATGTGCAACATAATTAGTCCATGAACTGAGTGTAATCAAGTTCCTTGTTTTTGTATTGTGCTATATATCTCGTCCAATCTCAAAACTCAGTGTTGTATTTGCTGCTACACATTCAATATAACCTCTAAGTCATTTCTTGGAATAGTACAAGTCTGAAATGCGTTTTCTGGGTAGTCTCATATGTATGGACAACCATTACTACTGTTGTTCTCATATTTTTGTGACTGTGTTACAAATGATAATCTTGTTTGCAAGGGAATATCTTTATAATGCATGTAATCCCTGTTATCACAATTAGTATTTGCACTCTTGTTGATGCCATATAGCAGTTATTAGCATGCACTTAAACATCCATGTTGAGTACAACATAATATATCTTGTCAACATTCAAAAAATCAATATATATACTCAGAAATCAATCTGCATGCCAATTGTTTGACGAAATGTTCTTCAGTGACCTGTAGATTGAATTTATTGGGGTTTAGGGTTTCTTGTTTGAGTTTGTTAAGCTTTCAAAAACCTTGAATTGTTAATAGAGATGCATCCTTTCTGTGTAATTATCGTGCATTGCCCGGATTGACCACAGTTTTGTTTTTCTTTCTATGGGCTTTCAGCTATTGGGCATCACCCAGACTGCCTTTGCAAATTAGTTGCATGGTTACCTTGCTAGGAACAACATACATTCTTAGGACATAATCAACATAGGTATTAAACACTTATTATTGGATTTTGCTTTGAAATAACAACACACTACTTCTTGGTGCAGGAAGTTCCATTTTAACTAAAAAACCTTCTTTAATAGTACAGATTTACCCCTCTTGTATTGATTTGGGTGGAAATATTAATTATAGTTTGGTTTATTGTGTTACGTTTGGAGCTTCCCCTCCTTCGTCTGAAAAAGACATATCCTACTGAAATTATATTTGAATTTTTGAGACCAACCCATTTTCAAATGGCTATTTATGAACCATACAAATTCAACTTGTGTAGTTATCAAATAATCAAAACTATTCCTGTTACGGTCATCTTCATATTGTTTGCTTCCCATTTAACTCCCCAAGTAATGGAAAACTTACAACCACCTGAAGACATTATCACTATCTCCAGCAGCTCCTCTGAGGGAAACATTATAGGATCAAAACCTAATGCTTCTCCTTCCTCAACATCAAACTTAGCTTTTGTTAATTGGGTTGGCATGTACTAGAGAAACATTGTAGTTTTCACAAAGAACATCATGAGAGGTTGTCATGACGCTATTGAAGATGCTAAGAAGACATGTAAGGATGCATGTCATGTGCAGAACCATGACGTCGAAATGGTGCAACAGGAAGTCCAAAATTTCATACAACATTTATTGTTCTGGATGTGTACTGTGAATTCCTTTGAGCATTAAAATATGATGCATTGTATGGCATGGGCAATGCTACTAGGATTAAGGAAGATTTCCTAAAACTCCTGGCAGACATACAATAGACTGTAAATAGCTTGCTTTTGACATCTAATTATTTTTTTGATGTTAGGGAAAATGGTTTCCCTCTTGATACAAAATGAAGATATCGACTGATAATCATCGGATCCCTTTTTCTTGCTAGGGCAATAAATAGTGAAACCATGTGTATTCTATCACAAGATATGCTATGGTGGGAAGAATGTACAACTCCTTCCCCCTAGCTACTACTTAGTCCTTTGGTCCCTTCCATTGTAAAGATACATCAAACAACATTATAGTTAACTAGATATTTCTTAGTGTGATTTTTGTGTCTGCTTAACTTCATGTATCTTTCAGCTATTATAATCAAAAGTATGCACATGTATCTTTCAACTATTATACTCAAAAGTATACACATTTCATGTACACAATTGTCAAAAATGAGTATATCCCATAATGAATTGCATAAAGAGTATCTTTTTTTTTGCTCACTCCCCACAATGAGGTAGAAGTTAATAGATAGTGTACAAAATTTAATTGTTCTAGGTGCACTGCTCCTTGCACCCATTTGAATATTGTTGTTAGGTTCTTGTTCGGCCTACTCTGCTATTACTAGCAATTAGTTTCTATTATTTGATGGGAAGGTTGTTCAATGCCTTACATCCAATACACTTTTGCAGGATTTTTTGCTTAGCCTACACCATGGAAAGCTTCTTAACTCCATATGCAATTAGATTGATGCATGTGGGAAATGTGTCTCTAGAACCTCATGTCCAAGTCATAGTTATCTCGAGTTTTGTCTATGAACATGTGCGCAACAATCCATATAGGTTGGATATCTCTGACGGTGTGCACAAGCACAAAGCTTCATTGCCAACTAGGTACAACAGTCACATAGATTCCAATGAGATCATGTCGGGCTCCATAGTACACTTGAAAAGATACAATTTCCCTCGATCAACTAGCCCACGGTATGTTTATGTATTTATTACTCTTTGACATAAAATAAATGAGGCATAGTCTCCTCTTACATATTGTTTCTGATACTTTCTCTCACTATGACTATTTAGGTGGATTGTTAATGTCGACCTTGACATTGTGCTCATGATGCATGCTATAGTTGGGGAGCCAATTATCCTATGTGCGGAAGATCTTGAACAGGTTGAGCAATCAACAATAGAATCCTCTGATTCACCTGCATCTTCAAAAAACCCTTGCCTTCCTAGAATGCTAGCTCCCCAACGTCTGTTATTTGGTGTCAATCCAACTCTAGGGAAGGAGGCCCTATTGAAAATCACCCCTATCAAAAACTTGAACCCATTCCAACCAAGGTGGACCGTCAAAGGTCGCATAACTATGAAGAATGAAATATGTACCTACAACACCAAGAAAGGAAGTGGTCACCTCTTTACCTTCAACATCATAGATTGTGAAGGAACTAAGGCACGTGTGACATGCTTCGATGAAGTAGCTGACATCCATTACGAAAAAATCCTTGTCAGAGCTACATACACATTATCTGGAGGATCGATACAACCTGCTAATAGACTTTATAACAAGCTTAATAGTGGGTTGGAAATTTTGCTTCTGGTTGATTCGAGGGTTACCCTTTGTGCGGATGACCTCTCCATCCCGAAAGACCATTACTCTTTCACACCTCTCAATGCATTTGTAAGCAAAAGAAATGGCTCGAGCGTTGATGCCATTGGAACTGTCATTTGCATACATCCATGCTCCACAATCAAGAGAAGAGATGGGGCAGAGGTCCCAAGGCGGACTATAATGATACTGGACATGACTGACACAACTATAGATGTTACTTTATGGGGACCATCAGCCGAAAAAGAGGGTGCACATCTCCAAGAGAAGTACCTCCTGCATGAATCAACAATTCTCGCTATTAGAAATGTGCATGTGTCTGAATTCAATGGCAAGGTGATTAACACCTCATCCACTAAAAAACTATGGATAAACCCTAGAATAGAAGAGACAAAGTAGATTAAAACTTGGGTCAAAGAAAATAACATTGATATTTAGTCCTCGTCTACTAACTTCCTTCGGATGCCTCCACTTGCTAGAAGAATGATGATCAGTGACATTTGACAAGAAGCTCCAAATACATTACAACCTCTACAATGCATGTCGATGGCAACAACACGATTCATAAAATTGACTCATTCTGCTATCCAACATGCCCTTCTCGATCAAGTAACAAGCCTTGCAAGAAAATACTATCCCAGATAGATGATGGAAAGTGGTTTTGTGCAAAGTGTAATGCAATACTTGCCGACTATGACTATAGGTATATACTTCAAGTCAAGTTGCAAGACCACACATATATAATATGGGCACTTGCATTTGATGAAGGGGCAACAAAACTCATGGGAATGCCTATAGACAAACTATACAACCTACAATTTGATCAAGCTGTTGAGAGAACTGTCGAGGAGGTGATTAGAGATGTATTGAACAAGCAATACCTGTTCACGTTGCACTATAACATTGACATGTAAAATGGTGAACAATGTTTGAAAGCAACTATTACCAGGGTCAAATAACTAGATTACACTACATAGAGTAGTTTTCTAGTAAAAAATATCCAGGAAATGTGCAATGAAAAGGTTGCTTCCTCCGTGGACCATGGCATCGTACCAGAGATGCATGTTCAAAGCATGGAATCATCTTAGCCTTACTATGTAGCCTGATATATCTTCCATGTTCTCTTGACAAGTGTAGTATGAGAATGTCTTTTGATAGGAAAAAATATGTAAATTATGACTTTATCTACCATCTTTTCCTTCCAAGTCCAGTATGTAAATGTCTTCATATATAAAACTGTGTATGGTATGTGTGGAAAAAACAAACATGTTGTAAAGAACTATGTTTGATATGTTTTTTTTGGATGTTTACATATGCACATTTGACTTCTTCCATCATTTCATGTTCCTCTCATACTACAACAATCTTGCATACATTGGTTTTACTACCTTTCACCTATGGTTATTGTAAGTGTGGAAAAAGTAAACTAAATACAATTAAATACACCTCTTAATGAAACACTCTATCAAGATTAATCGGCAATTAACCTAATTTAAAACACTGAAAAGCCTGAAGACGTCTTATTGTCTCCTATCTCCAAAGATTTATCAAATTACAGAAGCTCTCAGATTTGTAAGCATTGTAACTGTTTAAAATGCCTATCTAGAGAATGGAATGGATGCTAAATGCAATGATATGATGATTAAGAATGATTTCTAGATGATATGGAGCTGCCGTAAACTATCCTGACATGAAACCTGCTAAAATGAAGCTACAGTAAAAACTAATGATGCTGTCGTGATATGAAATCTAATAATGCCATGATGCTATGATGATACTACAATGCTAATGCTTATGATTGCTTGGTTGCTTGGTTGTATTCCTGCAGAGTAAGTTTGCATAAATTGGGATTTCTCAGATCCTTTTTATGTTTCAGAAGGCTATATATATAGATTTTTGGCAACAATTTTGCACAGGGGTAATACAACAGAGGCTGAGATTAAATCTGGAGATTTGAATGGTACAAGATGAGAAGGTGGAGCTGATGATGGAGGATTGTTCCTCCCCATGAAAACACCAGGCAAGATGAGAGGAAAGATTTGAGGCAGAAGATTGAGAGGATTGCCTACAGGTTTGTCCTCAAGACTTTTCTCGTGAATGACAGTTAAATTAATTAGATTTGAAAAATATAATTTTATCAGTGAGTGAATAGAGGGATTTCATTTATGCATTTATTTGAATATATTTGATTTATTCAAATTTAGCAAATCGGGAAGATTTAATTAAATAAAACAAATATTTGATATTTGCCCATTTAATAAAGAGGAATATGATAAGATAATTAAATAACACAAATTATTGAAGTCGTGTATTTAATTTAATGGATAGAATTTAATGGATAAAGTATAAAAGAAACAATAACGATTAAATAAAACAAAGTATTTAATTTCATTTATTTAATTAAGAGGAAAAATAATATGATAAAATAGAAGAATTAATAGTGAACTTAATATAAATAAATATTTCTATTTATTTACTAAGTAGATGAATTTAGGATTAATTAATCAAATAAATCATATTTAATTAATTAGATTCTCCATACCATTTTTAGGTGTCTACAGTTATTAGTAATTATGCCTAGAATTTCCACACTGTAGATGATACTTGTGAACTAGTAAGGAATATCTTTAGATTTACAAATGTAATTCAGTTTTGTAAGTTTTATGGTTTCATTGGTGTTCATTTATTGCTTATGTAGGGACCACACCAACATATGCTTTAGCTACAATGTATGGTGAAGGCTCTTAGGGGGCTTATGAAAAGATACCTAGCTATTGATTTATATTAATTGTGGCATGCTTTGCTTATACTACATTTGTGACAAGTACATTAAATTAAAATGATTGTAACATTATGTATATGTCTCTTTGCGTTTATAGATATGTAGAATGCACTTATTATGTCCACTTATTTTAGTACCTTTCCTATGCGCTTATTATTAATTTACCTTAACATTTTAAAAAACATAGATGGTAGAATCCTCCATTGGAAATAGTGAAGTTGACCCACATCAACTAGAGATTAGAAGACAAAAAAACCAGAAAAGAAATTGGGCTTACTATGCTCGCCATAGAGAAGAGATAGCTACTCGAAGGCGACTAAAAAGATTACAACAAAGTCAAACTAACCCCCAACAAACAGAAGCCCAAAGGCTATAACATTGTGAGAGAAGTCGAGATTACTATGTTCATCATAAAGAGGAAATAAATGTAGAAAAACGCATTAGATATTTACAGAAACAAACATGGAAATATCAACATATGCAAACAAAACAATACACAAAACATGGAACATCATTCAACAATAATGCTAACTTCATGACAGTAATGAAATTATTTCGACAAAGAATAGATGTACTTTCCAATCGAAAAACATGCATTATATGCAAGGAATGTTACCCAACATGCTTCTCCATTCATCAGATACTTTAATGCTACTTGTAAAAGATGCTTCAATGAGAGAGGCATACCTCAGTTCTCCACGCTCAACAACATGGACCCGGGAGAACAATTTGTTGTGTTGAAAAGACTAACCCAAGTGGAGGAATTGCTCATTTCCAGAGTCAAGCTAGTACTACAAGTAACCCACACTCTTGGAGGCTAGTATAAATATAGTGGTCACACAATTAGCTTCCCACAAGATATAAAGAATATTGCAAAATTTCTTCCACAAAGAATACAAGACTTGGATGTACTCATAGTTCAAAGACTAGATACAGAAGGGCATTATTACGATTGTTATGTAAGTAGAAGTCATAGTAGAGGTGCATTGCAATACAAAGTCAAATATGACCCATACTATAATGATGTTGCAATAATTTTTGACCACTTAGTGCAATTTCCTGAAGCAAGAACATACATCTCGAATATGCTCCACACCATTGAAACTAGCAAAGACATAGTGGTTCCAAATAATGGAATTGACTATGATGGAGATGATATTGAAAATAGCACAGTAAAAACATCATCGTTTATGGCTAGATTGCCAAATAGATGTCGTGAATTAGAAATTATTAAGAAAATATTGGACCTTGAGGACAACACAAACAACATTATCAATTGGCCTGAAATAAATGCATCTCCAATAAATGAATACAATACTGAGGGGTTGCTCAATATGGCATTTCCGACACTCTTTCCAAATGGAGCTGCACTACAAATGCAACCACGAATTAAGGAAGTGCATATGCATGAGTATGCACTCCACTTGATGAGATTTCATGACCAAATATTTGGAAGGCATCCAAGGTTTCAATATTTCATGTTTAATCTTATGATGCGGCATCGTAGCCAAGGCCTCGCAACATTTTCATTAAAAAAAATGAAGAAGAAAACATACCAACCACTATTGAAAACCTTTGTGCACACTTGAAAAATATCCCCGACACACAGTTAGCTAAAGAGCTCATGCACTTTGGATCTTCGATGTGGGGCACAAGACCATATTGGAACAAGTGTCATGTTGAACTAACAAATGTGATCAACCAAATAGGGTCCCCCACACTATTCTTCACATTAATTGCAGCAAACACAAAGTGGCTAGATCTACAACATTTGCTCTCAAATGACATAGTAGTGGAAATGCAAACAAATAAACAATGCTTAAATAA
>VDFB02058242.1:669523667-669540951 GCA_007258455.2 Sequoia sempervirens | reverse complement strand
AGATTTTGCTAGCTACACATTGGGAAAAAAATGAACCTTGCCATTGAGTCCAGAAGGCCCAAAAAACCCTATTTTGATATAAAATATTTTATATTTCAGTGACAAAATTTCAAGGCATTAATTGAGGGTTTGAAGAATCTCAATATTTTTGTCCACATAATCATATAAAATATGTACAGATCCAAACTATATGGTGGGCCATATAGATCATGCAGTTACATATCACATAGGTATAGTATGCAAATCATAGAATATTCCACAAACTACTCACTTGCATTAGTCTAGGGTATGATTAGTATAGTTTTTAGTGATTTTTTATTTTTAAATATTTTTGTGCAATGAGGTTAAATTTGATAGTCTACAGACTGTCAGTGATGTGTAGTTCTAGATCATTGTTGTTTGGTCTCAATTGGTGGTGCCACTCTATATGCCAACACTTGGTCACATTGCTAACCTATGATTCATTCCCAAGGTGCCCAAATTTTCTCCCTCATTCCCTAATATGGAAAAAGAAATTAAATTTCCATACCTTTTTGTTAGGGTGTCAAAATTTTACAAACAAAATGTTGATGAAAATCTAGTTCCAACCACTTTGCAATGGTACAAACTTATTTTCTATATTTTTCTACGAATAAACTTTGTTGTTGATTGAAGTTAGATCCTCCTTTTTGGGCCTCCAAACTCATAATTTTTCCCCATTTATCTATTTTTTATAATTTTTGTGGCATTGGAAAGTATTGATAAGCTCTAAATTTCTATCTATCAACTTTTTATAGATTTACTCTCATGTATATTTTATTAAGATATGTACATATTTTCATTTTTCTAGATGACTTGGACATATTGAAACCTAGAGAAGTTTTTTCCTTTCAAGAAGACTTCATTTTTATTCTAGATCATTTTGAAAATTTATAATTTTAGTTTGAGGATCTCGTTCTAAGATAATATTGTATCTTTTGATATTTGGTTCATCTTATATTTATAAACTCTAGAAAACATCTATGGAATTGTAATCATGCTACATATAAATTTCCAACATCATATATTATTGGGGGCTCTCATGATTGAGTGTATTTTTGGGGTAATCTTGTTCTTTTTGTTCGATTGAGTCTCATGATTTTTCTATTGTGTAACTAAATTTGAGGATTTTATCATGGCTATCACAAAGCATCTTGTTGTAATTGAAATAAAAATAGAGAAATACAAGACTTAGTGAGATTGTATTCTAAAGGAATTCAAATGGTTAAACATTTTTCCCTTTCTATATGAACTGTTTCCTAAACCTAATATTAAATTATTTGCAAAAATGATAGCATGGTATGCAAATACTAGTTATGTAGCAATTTTTATTGGTTCTTATGTTGATTCTTACACATTGAGTATAATAGTATGAATTTATTATCCTCTCACTCATTGGACCATATTTTTGGAAATGTATGGTGATTTATATGATTCTTTATTCTCAATGGATCCATCTATAGATTGTTAATCCATTTGATATTTCTCTACCATATAATTTTAAAATAGAGATATCAAGCTTGAAGAATGGAAATAATGTGAATATTCAAATGACACAAAGTCTTCTAGTACATGTCCTCTAGAGACTTCATATACTCCAACTTGAATTGATATATTTGATGTTTGCACTTAAAAAATTTGTGTGGACACATCATTAACGGATGAACAATGTAGTCCAATGACATGCATTGAAATCGCATCTCTACCTATTGTTGCATTTGATTATGCTTGTGTTTCTATTTGTGATTTAGTGCACCAGGATATATATTGTGTTTCAAATATGGCTACTTGGGATGAGTACTTGATATGCATTGTGTGTTTCTTTAAAGAGTTCCAAATTTAAAATTTAAGAAACACCATCGATTGAATACATCTTCTCTTTGATGGAGATGATTCTTCCTTAGTTTTTATGAGGGAACATTTAGACCCTCTTGTTCGTTCCCACATGATCACTCATCAAATTTTGACATGAGTGTGGGTATCTTTAAGTAACATTTGGAGGACACTTTTTTTCTTCAAAGGAGACATTTGAGTCTTTGGATCATACTCTGCATACATCTCTACTAGATTCTAGCATGTCAACTTCATTATTATGGCCTAGAAAAACTTACTTGGTAGTGGCGGCTTTCAACATTGACATGGAGACAAATGAGAAGTTTATAAAGACTTCATATATCTTGAGCTTTCTTCTTTCATATTCCATTTAGGAATGAGAAGAAATCAGGAATACACCATGGACCATCTTCTACATTCAATTTTGAGTATCTAGCATTGGTATAGATTATACACTAAGAGATATATCCATGGTCTCTCTTCTTCTCTTTTAGGGGGGAACCTTTTCCTCATGCTTTGGTCCTTTTTATTCTTTATTGAGATTGTTTTTATTGTCTTTTATCTCTTTTGAGGAGGAGTTTTGTTCCACTAGGTTTTCTTAATTTTTCATTTGTAAGAGATTGCATTTTACATGGGTACCTAATATGACCTAGTAGCTAAGATCCATTCTTGCATTTTTGCACCATGTATAGTTGCTTACTTCTCTCTAAGTTGCACTTAATCGGGGTGTTGGTGTGAACAAGGTGTGTCATTTAACTAGTTCAACTAGTAGGTCCTATTCACATGTTAAGTTTACTTAGGGGCCTAGGAATCTTTCTAGAAGTCTTAGTTGTTATGAGATATTATCTTATCATATGTCATTTATTTCTTGTTTCTTGGGTCATTTAATGTTTATTATCTAATGCCATAAGATTAAGATATTTGTCATGACCAAGTGTCTAATCCTATCTCTAATCTTTCCTATATAAGCAAGGTCTTATATGTACATTTTGCATTGCATAGATTGCACATCATTGACCACATTTGATCTAATGTATTATGCATCTATTATTGAAAATTTATACTATTGATTTTTTCTATTGTGAAAGGATACTTTGTATTTGTGGGTGATTTTAGAAGTTTGTGTGCTTGAGTGATTCTAAATAATTTTCAACAATCCAACTTACCATATTAGGGGGTATCGTGCATTATTCTTTCCCTATTACATTTTATGTTCACATGAACTACCCATGTTCCAAGACACACAAAAGCGATAGTATAACCTTTTTCATCCTACCAACATGTTATACAATGTAAAAAGATTTCTACTACCATTAAGATCTTATTGAATCATCTAACTGATGTGTGATCATAGTCTTAGATGTTGCATTGTGGACATATGTTAACCTAGTGACACACATATTTACACAATTATTTTGGCCACAAAAGACACATCATCATCTTTCTTTTATTCATGTTGGGGGTGACCTTATACCTTGAGGTTACCACTCTTGTCTTTCATGATGCTTTACTAGTTGTTATGTAATGTATTTATACATCTATTATTTTACATGTTTGTAACATGCTTAGCATATATTCGGATTTATTGACAGGGACCACGATCTGCTGCGGAAAAACAGAAAACAGGGGCCAAACCAAATACAATATATTGACATTCAAGACACCCTACCCAATAACTAAATAGGAAATGACAGGTAAAAAGTATTGCGAATTTGTGGGTTAAACCTGTGAGTGAAAGCATTTGAAGAGTTCCATTCAAAGCCTTTTGCGTGTTGGACCAGAAGTGCCACGAAAGCCAATTACAAGCGAGCGATTTCCCTATAAATAAACGTTGATTCTGAGCATAAGCACTCACAGTTGTTAACAATGGCCACAGCGACGGTTGTCTGGATTGCTCTCGTAGCAACACTCTCTGTTTTTCTCCAAGGTAACTTCTAACATTTAGCATTGCCCAGTGCTATTTACATAGAAAGATTACTGCTACATATTCACACTATATTGAAATGCTTTGAGTGCAGGAGTTAATGTAAAGGCAGCAACGTTCGAGATCACAAACAAGTGAGCGTACACGGTGTGGGCAGCGGCAATTCCAGGTGGAGGAAGAAAACTGACAAAAGGGCAATCGTGGACCATCAATGTTGCCGCCGGAACAACCCTAGGCAGAATCTGGGGACGCACGGGCTGTTCCTTTGACGCCAGCGGTCGGGGCACCTGCCAAACTGGTGGCTGCAACGGCCTGCTCAACTGCAAGGGCTATGGCAACGTACCTGCAACATTGGCCGAATATGCCCTCAACCAATACCAGAATCTTGACTTTTACGATATCTCTCTAGTCGATGGCTTCAATCTGCCTCTTTCCATGACACCCACTTCGACAAACGCGAAGTGCAAGGGGAGAATTGCATGCCTGAGTGACATTAATTCCAAGTGTCCCAGCGAGCTCAAGGTGACGGGTGGATGCAAAAGCGCCTGCGCCAAATTTAATACGCCCAAATACTGCTGTACAGGAGCGTATCTCAACAACTGCAGCCCCACCAACTACTCCAAGTTCTTTAAGCGACAATGCCCCCAGGCCTACAGTTATGCCAAAGATGATGCCACCAGCACCTTTACTTGTCCTACCGGAACCAATTACAAAGTCGTCTTCTGCGGCTAACTTTCACTCCATCTGCTAGTCTCTAAGGGTATCTAACCATAAATAATAAATAATGAGAAATAAGTATCTATGTGCTCCGCATCATGCGTTTGAGCTCTATATTACAAAATAAAATATGTTGTCACTACTTGTTAAAGATGTTTATATTACAAAGGTTTTGTGTGTATTTTGAAGGTGGAAATGAACTTCAAACCCAATTACTCTGATCTCAGTTGTCTAAGCCAAGTGAAAATAGTCGTCTCATTCATATTAAGAAAAGTCGTGAAATTCCTATAAAGTCACGTGCTTCTGTTTGTTGGCTTCGTTACATGAAAATTAAAATCGGGCACGTAGACATAAGTCGACCGGGAAGCGGCTATTCTACATACAAAATAACGTGTGTACCACATCATAACCGACAAAAATTGCGTGTATGATCATTTCTCTTTTATAAAATGGAATTGGAGATGGGACGTAAAATAGCTGTTATGCTTTTTAACACTTTTTAATGTTCTTGTCATTTTTCTGTCACAATGAAGAGTTCCTCTTTCTCACTATTGTCGTGATGGGACCTCGATTTTCGAAAACTTTGAAATAGACGTTGGTATGATTTGTTTTAATTCAAACTTAAAATCAAGTTGTGCACCAATCTATTGTGGTGGGAAATCCCACCGCATTAGTTTGTTGTCCGATGTCGAAATTTCTGTGCTTTTTGTTGTCTGATTGTGGGTATTTTCTGATTATGTACATATTCCCTCACAAGATTCAAAAGCAAACTTCACAACTGAGGCCTTGAGTTGATCTGGCCATCCCTCACACCTACCTACGAGAAGTGTGATGGAAACCGGCTAGGACATACTAGTACATGCATTGCAGATTTCTAGTAGATTTAATACGCCACCGTGTATGTCTTGAGCTCCCCTCAAGGCCGCTCTTACACCATTCTTGGGGTCTCCGTGCATGACCTGCCATTTAAGAAGTCACCAAATCTTCACTGCAGCTAATAAATGTCAAGCAACCTTAAGATGGCTTTCACTTGGACGCAAGGCACAGGCAAGACAAACGAAATTTGGTTGCTTGCGACATATTGACGTCTAGTTGAGTGGCTTTGCAGGTATTCTCTCGAGCTCCCTCAGTGTTTCTTTTTTAAAGTGTGGATTCTCTGAGCATTCTCTTACATACTACTACTTCATCTCGTTTTCCCTTTCAAGTCTATGTGGCGAACAAGGAGGTCAGAGGCTCAACATCCACCCATTTGTTTCAAGTTTGTATACTTCAATCACAATCTTCTTTTGTTATTGTTGTTTGCCATTCATTTGTTCTATGTATAATCGGTGACCTATTGAATTTATTGGGGTTTAGGGTTTCTTGTTTAAGTTTGTTAAGATTTTAGAAACCTTGAATTGTTAATAGAGATGCATCCTTTTTGTGTAATTATCGTGCATTGCCCAGATTGACCACAGTTTTGCTTTTCTTTCTATGGGCTTTCAGATATTGGGCATCGCCCAAACTGCCTTTGCAAATTAGTTGCATTTACCTGCTGCAATTGTTTCAATGTTGATTTTGTGAACAAACATGGATCGGATTATTTTAAATGCATCTACTTATCTATTGAACATAATACAACTATATATTTACACAAACATCATTTCTTTTAAATAATACACTTGTATCTTTTCTTTATCGTAAATAATAGATATTACGCATTGTTGAGCAACTAAAATGTAATTGATTTCCCTCTGTTTATTTTATTTCTGATTTAATGACTATTGAATTTTGAATTAATGAGGGGTTCACCTACTATCATAGAATGCATGGTTACCTTGCTAGGAAGAACATACATTCTTAGGACAGAATCAATGTAGATATTAAACACTTATTATTGGATTTTGCTTTGAAATAAAAATACACTACTTCTTGGTGCAGGAAGTTTCATTTCTTTTATATAAAAACTTGTTACAAAACTAAAATACAACCGTTTATTTTCTTATTTATTTATTTTGTGTTTTTTTGCTTGGCCATGTCTCTGCTTGCGAAGGTTGTGGGAACTAATTTCAGTTAGTAAATACTGAAGTAGGTGACCAAATATATGAGAACGCTGATATATGTGGGAGAAATAAGTTAGTAAACTATCATAATGAGTTTCTTAAAATATTCTACTTCATAGAGAGGTTAATACTTAGGCTAAACATGAAAATGTGCTCCGGGAGGCACTGAAGGAATGAGCAGCAATCCAAACGTAATAATGATCTCATGAGAGACATTTATGTTTGAGCATGCTAAAGAATTTTAGGTTACCGAAAACTCTTTATTCTAAAGAAATAAATGTCACACTCAAATTATAATTTAGTTGTAAATTTTTTAATTGTGAGTTAATTGTATTGGAAAAATAAAATAAAAAGAGTTTGAATTATTTCAAAATAATTTTGATTAAAAAAAGATTAACTAAAAAACCTTCTTTAATAGTACAGATTTACCCCTCTTGTATTGATTTGGGTGGAAATATTAATTATAGTTTGGTTTATTGTGTTACGTTTGGAGCTTCCCCTCCTTCGTCTGAAAAAGACATATCCTACTGAAATTATATTTGAATTTTTGAGACCAACCCATTTTCAAATGGCTATTTATGAACCATACAAATTCAACTTGTGTAGTTATCAAATAATCAAAACTATTCCTGTTACGGTCATCTTCATATTGTTTGCTTCCCATTTAACTCCCCAAGTAATGGAAAACTTACAACCACCTGAAGACATTATCACTATCTCCAGCAGCTCCTCTGAGGGAAACATTATAGGATCAAAACCTAATGCTTCTCCTTCCTCAACATCAAACTTAGCTTTTGTTAATTGGGTTGGCATGTACTAGAGAAACATTGTAGTTTTCACAAAGAACATCATGAGAGGTTGTCATGACGCTATTGAAGATGCTAAGAAGACATGTAAGGATGCATGTCATGTGCAGAACCATGACGTCGAAATGGTGCAACAGGAAGTCCAAAATTTCATACAACATTTATTGTTCTGGATGTGTACTGTGAATTCCTTTGAGCATTAAAATATGATGCATTGTATGGCATGGGCAATGCTACTAGGATTAAGGAAGATTTCCTAAAACTCCTGGCAGACATACAATAGACTGTAAATAGCTTGCTTTTGACATCTAATTATTTTTTTGATGTTAGGGAAAATGGTTTCCCTCTTGATACAAAATGAAGATATCGACTGATAATCATCGGATCCCTTTTTCTTGCTAGGGCAATAAATAGTGAAACCATGTGTATTCTATCACAAGATATGCTATGGTGGGAAGAATGTACAACTCCTTCCCCCTAGCTACTACTTAGTCCTTTGGTCCCTTCCATTGTAAAGATACATCAAACAACATTATAGTTAACTAGATATTTCTTAGTGTGATTTTTGTGTCTGCTTAACTTCATGTATCTTTCAGCTATTATAATCAAAAGTATGCACATGTATCTTTCAACTATTATACTCAAAAGTATACACATTTCATGTACACAATTGTCAAAAATGAGTATATCCCATAATGAATTGCATAAAGAGTATCTTTTTTTTTGCTCACTCCCCACAATGAGGTAGAAGTTAATAGATAGTGTACAAAATTTAATTGTTCTAGGTGCACTGCTCCTTGCACCCATTTGAATATTGTTGTTAGGTTCTTGTTCGGCCTACTCTGCTATTACTAGCAATTAGTTTCTATTATTTGATGGGAAGGTTGTTCAATGCCTTACATCCAATACACTTTTGCAGGATTTTTTGCTTAGCCTACACCATGGAAAGCTTCTTAACTCCATATGCAATTAGATTGATGCATGTGGGAAATGTGTCTCTAGAACCTCATGTCCAAGTCATAGTTATCTCGAGTTTTGTCTATGAACATGTGCGCAACAATCCATATAGGTTGGATATCTCTGACGGTGTGCACAAGCACAAAGCTTCATTGCCAACTAGGTACAACAGTCACATAGATTCCAATGAGATCATGTCGGGCTCCATAGTACACTTGAAAAGATACAATTTCCCTCGATCAACTAGCCCACGGTATGTTTATGTATTTATTACTCTTTGACATAAAATAAATGAGGCATAGTCTCCTCTTACATATTGTTTCTGATACTTTCTCTCACTATGACTATTTAGGTGGATTGTTAATGTCGACCTTGACATTGTGCTCATGATGCATGCTATAGTTGGGGAGCCAATTATCCTATGTGCGGAAGATCTTGAACAGGTTGAGCAATCAACAATAGAATCCTCTGATTCACCTGCATCTTCAAAAAACCCTTGCCTTCCTAGAATGCTAGCTCCCCAACGTCTGTTATTTGGTGTCAATCCAACTCTAGGGAAGGAGGCCCTATTGAAAATCACCCCTATCAAAAACTTGAACCCATTCCAACCAAGGTGGACCGTCAAAGGTCGCATAACTATGAAGAATGAAATATGTACCTACAACACCAAGAAAGGAAGTGGTCACCTCTTTACCTTCAACATCATAGATTGTGAAGGAACTAAGGCACGTGTGACATGCTTCGATGAAGTAGCTGACATCCATTACGAAAAAATCCTTGTCAGAGCTACATACACATTATCTGGAGGATCGATACAACCTGCTAATAGACTTTATAACAAGCTTAATAGTGGGTTGGAAATTTTGCTTCTGGTTGATTCGAGGGTTACCCTTTGTGCGGATGACCTCTCCATCCCGAAAGACCATTACTCTTTCACACCTCTCAATGCATTTGTAAGCAAAAGAAATGGCTCGAGCGTTGATGCCATTGGAACTGTCATTTGCATACATCCATGCTCCACAATCAAGAGAAGAGATGGGGCAGAGGTCCCAAGGCGGACTATAATGATACTGGACATGACTGACACAACTATAGATGTTACTTTATGGGGACCATCAGCCGAAAAAGAGGGTGCACATCTCCAAGAGAAGTACCTCCTGCATGAATCAACAATTCTCGCTATTAGAAATGTGCATGTGTCTGAATTCAATGGCAAGGTGATTAACACCTCATCCACTAAAAAACTATGGATAAACCCTAGAATAGAAGAGACAAAGTAGATTAAAACTTGGGTCAAAGAAAATAACATTGATATTTAGTCCTCGTCTACTAACTTCCTTCGGATGCCTCCACTTGCTAGAAGAATGATGATCAGTGACATTTGACAAGAAGCTCCAAATACATTACAACCTCTACAATGCATGTCGATGGCAACAACACGATTCATAAAATTGACTCATTCTGCTATCCAACATGCCCTTCTCGATCAAGTAACAAGCCTTGCAAGAAAATACTATCCCAGATAGATGATGGAAAGTGGTTTTGTGCAAAGTGTAATGCAATACTTGCCGACTATGACTATAGGTATATACTTCAAGTCAAGTTGCAAGACCACACATATATAATATGGGCACTTGCATTTGATGAAGGGGCAACAAAACTCATGGGAATGCCTACAGACAAACTATACAACCTACAATTTGATCAAGCTGTTGAGAGAACTGTCGAGGAGGTGATTAGAGATGTATTGAACAAGCAATACCTGTTCACGTTGCACTATAACATTGACATGTAAAATGGTGAACAATGTTTGAAAGCAACTATTACCAGGGTCAAATAACTAGATTACACTACATAGAGTAGTTTTCTAGTAAAAAATATCCAGGAAATGTGCAATGAAAAGGTTGCTTCCTCCGTGGACCATGGCATCGTACCAGAGATGCATGTTCAAAGCATGGAATCATCTTAGCCTTACTATGTAGCCTGATATATCTTCCATGTTCTCTTGACAAGTGTAGTATGAGAATGTCTTTTGATAGGAAAAAATATGTAAATTATGACTTTATCTACCATCTTTTCCTTCCAAGTCCAGTATGTAAATGTCTTCATATATAAAACTGTGTATGGTATGTGTGGAAAAAACAAACATGTTGTAAAGAACTATGTTTGATATGTTTTTTTTGGATGTTTACATATGCACATTTGACTTCTTCCATCATTTCATGTTCCTCTCATACTACAACAATCTTGCATACATTGGTTTTACTACCTTTCACCTATGGTTATTGTAAGTGTGGAAAAAGTAAACTAAATACAATTAAATACACCTCTTAATGAAACACTCTATCAAGATTAATCGGCAATTAACCTAATTTAAAACACTGAAA
Organism: Sequoia sempervirens; assembly: GCA_007258455.2. Taxonomy (NCBI): domain Eukaryota; kingdom Viridiplantae; phylum Streptophyta; class Pinopsida; order Cupressales; family Cupressaceae; genus Sequoia; species Sequoia sempervirens. Next base: position 669,530,267 of record VDFB02058242.1, on the reverse strand, counting down.
AGCCTGAAGACGTCTTATTGTCTCCTATCTCCAAAGATTTATCAAATTACAGAAGCTCTCAGATTTGTAAGCATTGTAACTGTTTAAAATGCCTATCTAGAGAATGGAATGGATGCTAAATGCAATGATATGATGATTAAGAATGATTTCTAGATGATATGGAGCTGCCGTAAACTATCCTGACATGAAACCTGCTAAAATGAAGCTACAGTAAAAACTAATGATGCTGTCGTGATATGAAATCTAATAATGCCATGATGCTATGATGATACTACAATGCTAATGCTTATGATTGCTTGGTTGCTTGGTTGTATTCCTGCAGAGTAAGTTTGCATAAATTGGGATTTCTCAGATCCTTTTTATGTTTCAGAAGGCTATATATATAGATTTTTGGCAACAATTTTGCACAGGGGTAATACAACAGAGGCTGAGATTAAATCTGGAGATTTGAATGGTACAAGATGAGAAGGTGGAGCTGATGATGGAGGATTGTTCCTCCCCATGAAAACACCAGGCAAGATGAGAGGAAAGATTTGAGGCAGAAGATTGAGAGGATTGCCTACAGGTTTGTCCTCAAGACTTTTCTCGTGAATGACAGTTAAATTAATTAGATTTGAAAAATATAATTTTATCAGTGAGTGAATAGAGGGATTTCATTTATGCATTTATTTGAATATATTTGATTTATTCAAATTTAGCAAATCGGGAAGATTTAATTAAATAAAACAAATATTTGATATTTGCCCATTTAATAAAGAGGAATATGATAAGATAATTAAATAACACAAATTATTGAAGTCGTGTATTTAATTTAATGGATAGAATTTAATGGATAAAGTATAAAAGAAACAATAACGATTAAATAAAACAAAGTATTTAATTTCATTTATTTAATTAAGAGGAAAAATAATATGATAAAATAGAAGAATTAATAGTGAACTTAATATAAATAAATATTTCTATTTATTTACTAAGTAGATGAATTTAGGATTAATTAATCAAATAAATCATATTTAATTAATTAGATTCTCCATACCATTTTTAGGTGTCTACAGTTATTAGTAATTATGCCTAGAATTTCCACACTGTAGATGATACTTGTGAACTAGTAAGGAATATCTTTAGATTTACAAATGTAATTCAGTTTTGTAAGTTTTATGGTTTCATTGGTGTTCATTTATTGCTTATGTAGGGACCACACCAACATATGCTTTAGCTACAATGTATGGTGAAGGCTCTTAGGGGGCTTATGAAAAGATACCTAGCTATTGATTTATATTAATTGTGGCATGCTTTGCTTATACTACATTTGTGACAAGTACATTAAATTAAAATGATTGTAACATTATGTATATGTCTCTTTGCGTTTATAGATATGTAGAATGCACTTATTATGTCCACTTATTTTAGTACCTTTCCTATGCGCTTATTATTAATTTACCTTAACATTTTAAAAAACATAGATGGTAGAATCCTCCATTGGAAATAGTGAAGTTGACCCACATCAACTAGAGATTAGAAGACAAAAAAACCAGAAAAGAAATTGGGCTTACTATGCTCGCCATAGAGAAGAGATAGCTACTCGAAGGCGACTAAAAAGATTACAACAAAGTCAAACTAACCCCCAACAAACAGAAGCCCAAAGGCTATAACATTGTGAGAGAAGTCGAGATTACTATGTTCATCATAAAGAGGAAATAAATGTAGAAAAACGCATTAGATATTTACAGAAACAAACATGGAAATATCAACATATGCAAACAAAACAATACACAAAACATGGAACATCATTCAACAATAATGCTAACTTCATGACAGTAATGAAATTATTTCGACAAAGAATAGATGTACTTTCCAATCGAAAAACATGCATTATATGCAAGGAATGTTACCCAACATGCTTCTCCATTCATCAGATACTTTAATGCTACTTGTAAAAGATGCTTCAATGAGAGAGGCATACCTCAGTTCTCCACGCTCAACAACATGGACCCGGGAGAACAATTTGTTGTGTTGAAAAGACTAACCCAAGTGGAGGAATTGCTCATTTCCAGAGTCAAGCTAGTACTACAAGTAACCCACACTCTTGGAGGCTAGTATAAATATAGTGGTCACACAATTAGCTTCCCACAAGATATAAAGAATATTGCAAAATTTCTTCCACAAAGAATACAAGACTTGGATGTACTCATAGTTCAAAGACTAGATACAGAAGGGCATTATTACGATTGTTATGTAAGTAGAAGTCATAGTAGAGGTGCATTGCAATACAAAGTCAAATATGACCCATACTATAATGATGTTGCAATAATTTTTGACCACTTAGTGCAATTTCCTGAAGCAAGAACATACATCTCGAATATGCTCCACACCATTGAAACTAGCAAAGACATAGTGGTTCCAAATAATGGAATTGACTATGATGGAGATGATATTGAAAATAGCACAGTAAAAACATCATCGTTTATGGCTAGATTGCCAAATAGATGTCGTGAATTAGAAATTATTAAGAAAATATTGGACCTTGAGGACAACACAAACAACATTATCAATTGGCCTGAAATAAATGCATCTCCAATAAATGAATACAATACTGAGGGGTTGCTCAATATGGCATTTCCGACACTCTTTCCAAATGGAGCTGCACTACAAATGCAACCACGAATTAAGGAAGTGCATATGCATGAGTATGCACTCCACTTGATGAGATTTCATGACCAAATATTTGGAAGGCATCCAAGGTTTCAATATTTCATGTTTAATCTTATGATGCGGCATCGTAGCCAAGGCCTCGCAACATTTTCATTAAAAAAAATGAAGAAGAAAACATACCAACCACTATTGAAAACCTTTGTGCACACTTGAAAAATATCCCCGACACACAGTTAGCTAAAGAGCTCATGCACTTTGGATCTTCGATGTGGGGCACAAGACCATATTGGAACAAGTGTCATGTTGAACTAACAAATGTGATCAACCAAATAGGGTCCCCCACACTATTCTTCACATTAATTGCAGCAAACACAAAGTGGCTAGATCTACAACATTTGCTCTCAAATGACATAGTAGTGGAAATGCAAACAAATAAACAATGCTTAAATAATGTAATCAATAACCCCCACACCACATCATTGTACTTGCATCAATGATTCATAGTATTTCATGAAGAAGTCATTGAGAAACTCCTTGGTGCAAAAGCTTACTGGTACAGATATGAATGGTAGCGTTGGGGAACTGCACATGTATATGGATTACTTTGGCTCCAAAATGCACCAAACTTGGATAAACTTGATTGGGAGAACAATGTAGAAGTTGAATAGGCAAGAACATTCTTTGACAAGTATGTCAGTCCTTGGAATCCTCATGATGCATCGCGCAGAAACAACACAGCTTATCCATCTCCGCTAGACGATCCATGCTTGCTAGACACAACTAAGATATTTGCTACAAACCCCTCTCATGACTATGAAGAGATAATCAACCATGTCCATAGGCTCACAAAATGTAGAGAGGGAACATGCTTACACAAGAAGGAGAAAAAACTAGAGTGTCGATACAAAGCTCCATGGAAAGAACATATTATATCTACCTTATCATGTGACAACAATGGGAAAAAACAATATGAACCTACAAGGAATGACGATAGGCTAAACATACACAATCCAAAAATGATTTCAATATGGAGAGCCAACATAGATTGCCATCCAGTCATCTCATGAGCACTTGTATTGAAATACATTGCCAAATATGCATCAAAAGTAGAGAGAGCATCTGAGACTTGTACTCATATGTTAACAAGAATATCTGCAACCCAAAAAACAAATGACCCGACTCTCACAGCATATCAAAAATTCATGGCAGAGATTGTGGCAGAGCATGATATAGGAGCACAAAAAACATGTCATATGCTTCAAAAAATTACACTTGTTTGTAATCGACCTTTTACATATTTGAATGTTGGATGGAAAGTGTTCCATCGAATAACAAGAACATATGAAAGACACCTACAAACTAGCTACCTTCATTCCTACACTAATCGACCTCCAGAATTGGAGACAATAACCCTACTCGAATCTGCACGATCTTTCTCCTATTTTGCAAGTAGCAAGGGTTGCAAGTGAAAAGAAAGAAAGGTAAAAGTGATTGTCAATGTTTTCCCAAAGTTCTACAACATCCCAGAGGAGGACTCATACCACTTTGAAACATTTTGTTGGAGCGAGTTACTACTATACAAACATTTTCGAAGTTTAGAAATCGACATAGGAATTACTAAGGATACAATAATTGTAAATTGGAAGAAAATGAGTTCATCCAAATATGATGTATGGCATGTCAATTGCACCACTTGATTGGAAGGAAGCACCGAGAATGAAGAAGTGGACAATGAAACTGAGATGGACACAAGGGACATAATAGAAATGAATGAATGAGAATTATTTTCACAAATGGTCCCCTCAAACAATGTTAGCCTAAATGAACTTGAGATGTTTGGCAGGCATGAGTTTGATAGCAACCACATATGGGATCAACTTGCAGTGCCCGAAGATCTTCACGAAATCGCCACACAATTCATAAAAATGAAAAAGACACATAGCCAAGAAGAGCATGTTTCAGGTAAGTTTGATGTCCCAAACTATACGCCATTGGCAAAACAAAAACTAGCACTCACACATATTATCAACCACAACAAACATGACTCAGATAAACCATTGCACATGATCATTCAAGGAACAATAGGTACAGGAAAATCCTACTTGATTGCTCGCATAAGAAAAGCACTCGAGAGTAAGACTCTGCAACAAAGAAGCCAGCTGCTCACATTAGCTCCTATAAGGGTTGCTGCATTTAATATACATGCATCAACTATACATTCAATGCTCTGGATTCCTATCAAAGAAATGCACCCATTGCAAGGCCAGGCATTAACAACATTTTAGGAAGAGATGAAACACATAAGATATATGTTGATTGATGATATCAGCTTCATAGGGCCAAATTTACTATTGAAAATAGACGCGAGGCTACGTGAGGCCTTCCCGCACCGACAACATCTATACTTCGGTGGGGTGTCTATAATTCTGATTGATGACCTTGCACAGCTACCACCTGTGATGGAAAAACCTATTTACACATCACACTCAAATGCAAAAACATTGTGGGACCAGTTCACGACCGTTGTCACCTTAGAAACAATATTCCATCAACAAGGTGAGACTCTAGCACAAAGGAAATTTTGTCAAATATTGCAAAACATAAGAAATGCAAAAGCAACACAAGAGGATTGGCAACTTCTCATGACACACACATACAAGCAGCTCACCTCGAGTGAAAAAGAACAATTCAACAATTCAATGCACTTGTTTGCTACCAATGATTTAGTGAGACTTCACAATAGAAGAATTTTAAAATTGTTGAACCGTCCAATTGCAATAAGTTCTGCAACAAGCACCAGGACTGGAGCAGATAATGCAACTACTAATGAACAACTTGAAAAACAAGTATTTCCTTGTAGAGGGAAACACATCATGCTCACAACCAACATATGGAAACAAGTAGGACTTGTAAATGGAACTCTAGGTGAAGTTGTTGAGATTGTTTACAACCCTGGTTCCAAACCGCCAGATGTTCTGATGTATGTTGTAGCAAGGATTGATAATTATAGTGGGACACCATGGAATGAAGATGACCCGAAAGTATATCGATAATACCTGTATGGTTGGGGAGTCGAAGGAAGATTCCAGTCACAATGGCATGGGCTATTACCATACACAAATCCCAAAGCCTAACACTACAAAAAAGCAACGATCAACATTGGAAAAATAGAAAGGAAAGGACTAACATTTACAACTATATCTAGAGTCAAATCATTGAATGATCTTTGCATTCAACCAATGTTCTCCTTTGAGAGATACTCCAAAATGCAGAACAATCCATACACAATTATGAGGAAAAAAGAGGAAGCTCAATTGCAACAACTGTCTCTAAGAAATGAAGGTACACAACTCTCATCCCTTTCTCCCTCACATCTCTCCCAGTTATTTTCAGAGCATCAATTCCACTTTTACAAATTTCTCTTTTGTAGAAACCTGCTACAAACCATGACAAAATTAACTACAAAGACAAGGTATCAAGAATCAAGCATACGTATCAATCAACAACATCGACGTCATCAACGACTTCAGTATATTCAACTTCTTATGGTAATTTTGTTCATACATTGGAAAAAAAAAATCTAATAATAGTAATTCTATAAATTAAATACGTAGAAATCATTAAACAACTCAAAAAAAAATTAGTGCTTAAAATATGTTTAATTTTCCTCTTACATAATTATGGATTTTAGCTATTTGCTTAAGCTACAATTTTTTTGCCATAATTTGACACCTAATCAACACATCTAACCATTTCATTGCTTTTTTTCTATAGGTCTTGAAGACAAATGAAATATATCATAGAAACTCATCGTCAACCACCAACAATTGTATTATACATAACCAATCTCTTGAGTTAGTGATTTTCATGTGCCATAAAATAGTTTTTGTATTATAACAATATTTTCTCGCAGCATGCAATTTTCCAATATGTTACATTCAATTACAA
>VDFB02058242.1:669409795-669523567 GCA_007258455.2 Sequoia sempervirens | reverse complement strand
TATCCTTACAATATTTAATAAATGTCTCCATGATCTAATGTTTATGTGATCTAATTAAAACTCTTGAGTTTACATTAGATGCTACATTGTGATTGAGTATGCTATGTTAAGTTAAATGCACTTTGTGGTTTAATTTTAGAACATTAAATGCATATAAAGGATCTAATCTAACACAACACACAAGATTCAAATTTGAATAGTATGCAAACTAAAGTAATCATTCAAACTAACTTGAATAATCACCTTAGACCCTAAGACACATCAATATCGTTTGTCAGAGAATGAAGCAATGTGAGATAAAAATAGAGCACTATCTACTTAATCTAACAACACTACTTTAATAACATATTATTCAAAGATGATGTTAGGTGTAGTACCGACACAAATGCATGGAATTGATAGATTATTTTAGAGGTGTACCATCCATTTTTTGTTAATGTATAGGCATCAAACCCATAATTTTCTTCAATTATATAAGGTCCTAGCCAATTAGGGCTGAATTTTCATTTTCCATTCAGGGTGGTGTTTATGTTACGTTGATTTTCATACAACACTAAGTCACCTTTATTGAATGCATGAGGGATGACATGATCGTTATAACTACGTTGCACTCATTTGGAATAAGATTGAATATGCTCAAGAGCGTTGATACGATGTTCATCAAGCATTTCAAGCTAATGTAATCATTGTTCTTTATAGGTGTTGTCATTGATGAGCCCTTTAAGAGTGATTCACAATGAATCAACTTCTAACTCTAAGGGAATTATTGCTTCGGTGCCATAAACAAGGTTGTAGGGAGTGTTTCTTGTAGATGTTCTAATACTTGTACGATAAGCCCACAACACATAAGTTAGTTGAGTGTGCCAATCTTTATTATACTTACTATTTTCCTTAATAATTTTTCAAGAGTATAGTGAGTTGATTCTACTTGACCATTTGGTTGTGGGTAATATGGTGTTGAAAAGAAATGTTGAATATGAAATGTTTCTAAGAATCTATTCACATCATTGTTATTAAATGGAGTTCTATTAGCTAGAACTAATGCAAAAGGAAGACCAAAGCGAGCAATAATGTGTTCGAATATTGCATCAACTATTGTGGAACAAAGAGGGATAGCTTCTACCCATTTCATGAAGTAATTTGTTGTGGTAATTATAAAGGTATGTCCAGTGGAAGAGGGTGGTGATATTTTTCCAATGAGATCCAAACCCCAAACTGAGAATGGCCAAATAGGAACTTGGGCATAAAGCTCAGAAGTGGGAACATGAATTGAATTGCTGCGTTCTTGACATTTATGACATTTCTTAATGTGGGAAAAACAAACTTGTTCCATATGTCTCCAATAATAACCTATACAAATTAAATTTTGCACTAACAATCTTCCTCCAAAATGTCCTCCACAAGCACCTGAATGGGCTTCTTCAAGTGTTTTGGGGATTTGGATTGTTTAAGACATCTAAGAAAGAGACCATTAAATGAATTCCTATATAGAACTTCCACTAAAATTATGTACTTAGATGCAATTTTTCGAAGACGAGCTCGAGTGTTCTTAGTTGTAGGCTCAGGAAAGGTACCTTCTTTTAAGTAATTGTATATCATTGTGTATCATTCACTAGAGTTCTCGATGTTGGTTAATAACACTTCTTTAAGTTTATCATTGACCAAAGGTTTTAAGATCATTTAGATTGTGAATGTGAAATCAATAAGAGGATTTTTGGGAGATACAAGGGAGGTGACCCTCACCATTGCATCTGCATGCTGATTATCCTTTCATGGTATGTTATCAATTGTATGTAATTCAAATTTTTCTAATAATGTCATTATGAGGTCTTTATATCGAATGATTTTATCATGTTTTTCTTGATATGAACCATTAATTTGTTTAATGACTTTAATTGAGAATCACCAAATATGGAAATTTTGTGAACACCTAAGGCTAACACAACACATATACCAGTGATTAAAGCTTCATACTTTGTAGTGTTATTTGTACATAGGAAGTTTAGATGGAAGGACAAGGGAATATGATTTCCTAAAGGAGGAATTATTATAACCCTAGCTTCAGAGCCAGTTTGACACTTACAATCATCAAAATACAATTCCCATGTTTCTTTTCCTTTTTCAATTATCAACACACTTTCATTAGGAAATGATTCCATATTAGGTAATGCTGGGGAAGAAGGATCATTAGCTAATTGTTTGGTTAAGGCTTGTCCTTTGATTACCTTTTGAGAGACAAATTTAAGATCAAACTCAATTAACAACATAACCCATTTAGCTAAACATCTTGATAAATCAGTTTTAGCAAAAAGATGTTTTAAAGGATCGAACTTTGTCATCACATGTATTTTTGTGTTTAGCAAGTAATGTCTCAATTTACTAGTAGCAAATACAAGATCCAAACATTATTTTCTATCGTTGTATATCATGTTTCGTAATCAATCAAGGTTTGACTAATGTAATAAACGAGATGTTCTCTACCACTGTCGTCTTGTTGAGCCAACAAGGTTATGGGTTGATGGGAGAATACAAAATGACAACAAAACAACCTGAAAAGGAAAGAGAACCAATGGTAATGTCAACAAAAAAATAAAAAAAGAATCACAAGCATCTACTTCATCCACTTTAGAAGAAGACACAAGTTATACAAAAACTTCCAATAACTTCCTAACTTCCTCAATATGCTTTTCTTTTTCTTGAACTCTTGCGTAATTTCAGCTTGTGAAGTTGGTATCAATGTTTTCACAGGACTTTGTTTATCTTTTTTCAGTGTGCAAAAAACTTTCAGGTTCAGGGTTGACCTTGACTGTGTAAGCTTTATTTTTGTAAACATGCTTCATTAAACAATGAAGAGTCAAAGGCACTACATTCATTTCATGAATCCATGGTCTGCCTAAAAGAAGATTATATGAAAGATCGCGAGGCATGACATGGATAGTAGTTTTCAATGTGGCTTTTCCAAGTGTAACGTGTATTGTGATGGCACTAAGTAGTTGTTTTCCTATGTTATCAAATACTTGAATGGACAACGAGTTAGGTTCAATTTTACTCTTATCAATTCCAATCTTGTCCAAAAGGTTCACACTGCACACATTAAGGGCTGAGCCATTGTCAACAAGGGTTCTTTTTATTCCTTTCTGATTAATAATGGTTATGATCATGAAAGCTTCATATTGTTTTTGGAATTCCAAGGAGGGTAACTCATTTTGATTAAAAACAATGTCTAGATTAACCACATTCATTCCTTGAACTAGGGATGCCACATCACTCGGATTTGTATTAGGAGGAATCACAACTTGTTGCAAAGCTTTTTAAAGAATACTATGGTAGTTAGGTGAAGCTTGAATAAGATCCCATAAGGATATATTAGCAAGAGTATTCTTAATTTTTTTAACAAGATCATACTCCTTTCCATTATGCGAACACAACCGGGGAGCACTAGGCAATATAGGTTGAGGCAAAGGTAGTGAAATGAGAGGGGTTTGTTGTTGCCTATTGTTCCTTGTGTTATATGTATGAGCAACGATATTGTAACTCAATTGCTATGAAACATTGTCATTATGAAGTTTCCTTGTAAAGTTCAAGATATCTCCTATTTTCAATGGTTTCTTTTTAGGTGGTTCTAGGATAAGCACGGGTTTGTTTTGAACTTGAGGTTGTTGTGAGGGTGGGTAAAGGATAAGTTGAGGTATGATTGTGTTGATGTCTCTATATTTTAGTTTGTCGACATGACAAGCCTTAGTGGATGAACCTTGTGAGATCAAATCTTCAAGGGCTTCATCTAACATACCAAAGTCATCACTACTAAAGGGCTTGAGGGATATGTTAACTTGGAAAAAGAGATTTGACATGATCAAATAACTATGCTTTTTCCAAGAGTTTCATCAAGTTTTGTATGTTTCTTTTGGTGTTTTTTGCTTTTGTTTTCTAATGATTGCAAAATGTAAACTAATCTATCGAATAATGCAATAATGCTAAAAATGAAGGAAAAGTGTAGAAATCTAACAATAATTTTGATTGAAATATGCAAGAAAATGATCTTCAAAATGTTACACAATCTAACTAAATAAGCAATGTTTTGAATGTTCAAATAAACTATTTTGGAAAACAAACTTCAAGATCTGGAATCAAAAACAAAATGCAAATTAGAGATTAAAATTCACTCAAATTTTTTGCTAAAAATGTCTATACATGGACTCATTCGCCCTAGGGAAAATGGGTCCTAGATTAGGGTTTTTTAGATTTGAATTTTCTATTGTTGAGCTTATCCTATATGTTTTCTATTTATGATCTATAATAGGAAGTTTTGTAACAAATTTTTCCATATTTTTGTCTCTAAATGCAAGTTAAATCAAGGTCAAATGATAGATTATGTGACAATTTCTAAGATGCAATATGAATCTAAATTTGAACTTAAATGATCTAATACAAAATTAACTCATATCTAATGCAAATTTTCTATTTTTTTATGATTTTTTATGATGCAAACATGCAAATTTACCCCTAAATGCAATATTCACTGTAGACACTAATAAATGTCCTAGGATTACTAACACCATTTTTCCATTGTCTAGTGTCATATTTCTGCTATTAATTAAATAATTCTTAATTATTTAATTAATTCATTTAACTCATTTCTCCATTAATCCTGATTAATTAAGTTAATTATGGCACTAATGTCCTCTTTCCTCTATAATTAAAGAAACTTTATTTATTAAATTATTTTCACTCTTATACTATAATTAAACAATTATATCAATTATTTAATTATTCACTATTCGCTTTTCTATCACAAATTAAATAAATTTAATTAAATAACTCATCTTTTCTTAGGGTTGGGGCCCTAGCTCGGTTGGCCAAATATTTCCTATTGCAGGAGGTTGGTCATGAGGTCTAGTCTCCCCACCCTCGTGGTATTGGAGGGCGTGTCGCGTCAGCACCACCGGTCACGTTAAAATTTTTATCAGGCGCACTACAGTTTATAGGGGGTAGTGCTACCCGATTCCTGCAATTTAAAAAAAAAACTCATCTTTTCTCTCACTTTTTGGATTCAATTTCTATTTAATCCAAAAGTTAATTTTCATTTTTCCTCTTGCATTTAAATAATGTTTCCATTATTTGAAAATGCAATTTCCCTCTTCGAACTAATTGATTTTGTCAAAAAATCAAGTAATTTCCTCATTCCCCTTCACTTTCAGTTTTATTTCATCTCGTCTCGTCTAATTCCAATCATTGATTGAATTAATGTATTTTCAATCTCGATCGTCCATTTTACATCCATCTCTCTATAAATACCACCATCATTTATCATCTTAGAAAATCCTAAATTCATAGGCTATCGTGTTGTTGAGATAATAATTAATCTTCGATATTTTGCTAGTCACTAGTCATAGGCTTTAGTAGCATCTTCAATATTGAGGGCACTTGGAGCTTCAAAGAAAAATGGAGAAGGATGATGAAGGTCATTCAATGGAGGTGTGAAGATTATGGTGAAATTGTTCTTTATTATTTCCTTTCATGCACTTCTTTGTTCTCTATCATTAGATTAGGAATTTCAAGTTTATTTATTTTGCTTAATAATCTTAATTCTGATTTTCCTTATTTACATATGGAGAACCCGACGTGAACATGCAACTCTATCTTCTTCATCAAAGCCATGTGTATGAGGGCTTGTCATAGCTAATAGTTGGCTAAACACAGGAAGTGCATTATTTGCATTTGATTTAGTTTAGATTTTAACTTTAGATTGTAATTTCTAATTCAGTTTAGATTAAATTTAATTTAGATTTAACAGAGTTTTAATTTAGTTTAGTTTAATATAGATTTAATTTAGTGTAGATTTTTCTAATTTAGAGTTTTCATTTAGTTTAGATTTAATTTAGATTTTTAGATTCTAGATTTTTCTAATTTAATTTAGATTTAAATTTCTAATTTAGATTTTAGATTTAAGTTTCCTATTTTGGTTTAGATTTTTAAATTCCTAATTCAATTTAGAATTTAGAATTTCTAATTAGTTTAGTTTTTAAACTTTCTAATTTAGTTAGCTTTTAAATTCCTAATCTAGTTTAGATTTTTAAATTTCTAATTTAGTTTAGATTCTAATTTTTAATTTAGTTTAGAATTTTAAATTTCTAATTTAGTGTAGATTTGAGCTTTTTAATTAAATTTAGATTTAAAGTTTCTTAATTTAGTTTTAATTCAAGTTTCTTAATCTAGTTTTACTTTAGATAAAATTTAGATTTTAGATCTTTTACAATTTAGAATTTAGATCTAGATTCTTCTAATTTAGTTAGATTTAAATTTTTAAATTAGATAAATTAGATTTTAGATTAAATGCTAATTTTTCTTTTTATTTTAGTTTTTTTTTTAAATTTTGAGGCTAACTTTGTTAATTTGTCTTCCTTTTTGCATGGTTCATTTGTCCAAGGCTTAAAAAACCACAAAAAAAAATCTCATTTGTCCAAGGTTGAAAATTAGAAAACTACTAATGACATTTGGTGCAGAACATTTCTCGAAGACTTGATTTTCTAAAATCAATTTTCTTTTTAGATTAGATAACACTTCAATTGGTGCTTCAAAAGAACAACACTTTTTTCACATAGATTTAACTAGGGGGTTCATAAACCACTATTTTTCGTGCTTGTAAGATGGTAGGTGTATGCTCTCACCTTGTGCAAACTCAGTGATCAAAAGCCAGACCCATATATTTCTATGTTTACCTCTTAGAGGGCCAGCCACCCCATTTTGAAAGGTGGGAATGAACCAAGCGGTAATGGGCTAAAGCCATGTTCTTTTGAATCGCTATATAAATGTGTGGTTGTGATGAAAATTATGATCAACGAGAAGTGGTACATGATAGCTCTCCCCTAGTATCTTTATAATGTGAAAAACCCTTATTCTAAGGGTTGGGAGATCTCTCTCGAGAGTTTATCATAATATCCCCTTAACTGGGTTCCCTTACTAGAAACCTTTGTGTAGAAATCCAAAACCCTTCTATTTGTTGGCACAGGAGGTCGAACCTCTGAAGTTGTCCCACACTTTCATGGTTCAAAGTAGAGATAGAAAATTCCTCTTTGGGGAATTCAAAGTTTGGTGCACCCAAGAAGTGAGTGCCATGTAATGGGGAGCCAGTGCCACCAAACTCCTAAGCTATCTGCTCTGAATAGGCGTGACTAGAGAAATCTAAGTGGGAACCCAACAAATATTGTCTCTGTCAGCCTAGGATTTGTGCTTGTATTGTAAAAATAAAACAACATTCACAACCAAGAACAAATTCAAAAACATTATATTTGTTGTGTCTTGCATGTGTGTTCAAAAATAAATCTCAAACAAACATCACACCTAGTAATTTGCAACATGTCAACCTTGCGAACCCCAAAAAGTCAAAGTGAACCTAACACTTAAATCTCTTGGGGCGATGACCCTTCAGTTTTGATATTTCAATCCTTGCATTCCACCTAGTCCTTGCATATCCTCCCCCTTGCATATCCATTATTGGTCAATTAAAACTTTAGCTTGCACTTAGGTTATTCTTTCTAGGTCTTGAAATCAAACCATTGGCTATCACCAACATCACTTGAGGTTCATTGTCCTTGAGTTAGGAGAACATACCATTATCCTTGAGTGGGGAAATCCTTTTGGAGTTCATAATCTCCTAAATACCCTCTCTTGATCATTTCTCCTTGTGTCTATCCATCATAGCACAACTAAAGCCTTGCATCATAACCAACTTCGAACCTAGAGTTGCCTCTGAGCTCTTGAATTCTTAGCTTGTCATATCATACCATACCATTCTCATATCTCATCTTAGAATCATATATGTTTTCATCACTTCCCAATCTTACGTCTCATACATTGTCCAATCCTTGATTGAAGATTAGAACAAAATCACCTATGACCCCTAGAACAAGAGTACAAATGTTTCAAGAAGGGAACCCTTGGGGAAAATACTTTGATGGGGAAGACCACATTAGTATTGAAACTAGTGAAACAAATGAAATTGATGATGAAGAAATAACCCAACCCAATATAGAAGAAGCACTTAAAGATCATAGATTCATTAAACTGCTTATAGAGGTAGTCAAACATAACCCACAACAATACTTCAAGGCCCTTGCTAATGAAGGAATCAAAATGCCTCCTAATTTTGACATATCATTACTCACGATGAATGAACAACCTAAATCTAGTGAATCTAAGCATCCCAAAACAAACAATGATGATAGAATCAAAGATCACAAACCCTTTTATCTACAACCTGGTTACAAGAGATCTTCAAAGACATCAAAACCTACACCTACAAACGATCCTATTTTGGATGAACTTAGAGCATTGAAACAAGAATGGGATACTTTCAAGAACAATAAAACATCATCTCACAAGTTATCCATTGAAGATATATGTCCTTATCCTTTCAATTCGAGGATAACAATGCCACCTTTTCCTAGTTGCTGGGACATATTGAAACTTGATAAATATAAGGGAAAAGGAGATTCTTAAGACCACTTAAGAGAATTTTGTGCTACTACCATGTAATTTGCAATTGATGAGACATACCTTATGAGATCATTCCCTCACAGTCTAGGAGGAGAAGCTATGGAATGGTTTTCACAATTACCCCTAACCATCAAATTTTTTCAAGAATTGGCTGATAAATTTATCTCCAATTATAGTTTTAACAATGATCTTAAAGTGACTATGACAAACCTTTTTAGCACCAAACAAAAACAAGGAGAATATTTTGTGTCATTTTTACAAAGATGGAGACATTTAAAAAAATGATTACCTTATACCATTCTGGACAAAGAATTGGTTGATCTCTTTTGTTGAAATTTGAACAAGGAAATTGGAAGGGAACTTCACCTCAAATGATTGGATTCCTTTGACAATGCCATAGAAATGGGATTATGAATTGAACAAACTCTCATCGATGATGGAACTATTAAACTTAATAATGACAAAGATCAAAAATTAGGTTCAAGCAACAAGACACCTTTTTGGGTTAAGAACAAGAATGTAGTCAATGACAGAGTTGTTGATGTGAAAACAACTAAAACATCATCACCTATATATAGCCTTAAAGGTCCATCTTCAGATAAAGGAAAATAAAAAACAAAGAAGTTTCCCTAAACAAAATTTTATACCATTGGGACAAACGCTACCCGAAAGGAAGGAATATAATCCACAAGTCAAACCCCCATGGTGGAATGAGGATCACTTTTGCGACTATCATAAACACAAAGGACATAAGACTAATAGTTACAATAAACTTTGACATCTGATGCAAGACCTTATTGATGATGGTAAGATAGCAGTTGACGAACACACTCATTTTGGTAACTCTGATCATGATATGTTTAAGAACCCTTTTCCCTAAGCGTGACAAGGATAAAGGAAAGGCCCTTGAATCTAGTGATGGTGTAAACTATACTACTGTTAAGTATGACTATACCATAAATAACATCAGTGAGGTTGATAATCATGTAAACACTTTCATTATAAAAGTAAAAGAATCTGATTGCAATGTTAGTACTCGAAGAGGCACATTTACCCTTAGGGTCCCTAATTCAAAACCTACTATACCAGCTTAACGATACAACCTCATAGAGTATTTAGGTAAAATTCCTACACAAATTTCTATACTTGAGCTATTATGCCTATCTCCTAAGCATAAAGCTATCCTAGATAAAGCACTTGTTACTGCTATAGTGCCTACAGACCTACATGTAGATCAATTCCAAGCTATGGTTGGACACATCACCTCTCCCCACACTCTCACTTTTACTAAGAAGTATGATTCATCCATAATGCACCTTTACACATTGATGTCCTTGTCCATAATATCAAGATCAAGTGAGTTTTGATAGACGAAGGAGCAGGTCTTAATATTTGTACTCAAGAATTGATCATAAAATTAGGGTTCTTTGAAAATGCAGTTGATCCAAGGAAAAAGATTACCATAAAGGCATATGATGAAAAGGAACACTTGTCTAAAGGATTAGATACTCTACTAATAAGAGTTGGGCCTATGTTAAAGGATGTGGTTTTCCAAGTTCTTGATCTCCCTCCGACCTATAATCTTTGAAGGCCATATATCCATGCAATGCAAGTAGTACCTTCTACATACCATTAGTGCATTAAATTCCCACACAATGGTGTTGAGATCACAATACAAGGAGATCCTAACCCTTTCATGTATTTCCATAATTTAAGTCCTAAAACTAAAATCACAATCCCAAACAACTGTGAAGCACCTCCTTCTCAAGCATATGTTGATCCTGAGTCCTTAAAAGCATCCACCTCAAAATCCAATGAAGTTGAGATCAAAATAAAAGTAAAAGAAGGAGTAGGGGAATATACCCTAGATCATTCTCTTTTCCTTGGAAAACTACCTTTATCTCCCCACATTTATGGCAAGCCATAGATTCCTAAGTCATCTACTTCATTTGTCACACCATTAAACCCCAAGGTACAAATCCATGATATGGGATGTGGAGAATACCGTATGGATAATTTACGAGCAAAAGACAATGCTAATGCCATCGAGAAGGGTCAAAATTCTAATAAGGATTCCAAGAAAATTGCAAAACGAATGCAAAAAGATGGTCATGCTTGGATTGAAACCTTTTGGGATCCTGATGATACACCTTTCTTTTCCATATCTACTTCCACTCAATATTTTCATATCTATGATGACCCCTTATTTGACCAAGACATCTACGATAACCCACTCTTTGATCATGACCCCGCTAAGGATATCCAATCATCATCCTTCCATCCCACCTAACCTAGGCTAGGATATGAATCTCCTATTGTCACCTTTACTAAGCCATCTTACCAAGTCATTAAGGATGTGTAAGCTTCCTTTGATGTTAGCAGTACCAAAAAGGATAGTCCCAAAGACTCTGTTGATGACATCACCACTCCTATTCATCCACTAAATATTCCTATCACTTTTCATATTTCATCCACCTCACCCATCTCACCCACATCCATCCACCTCATAGACATGGATCAACAAGTATCACCCAAAGAAAATAAAAAGGATATAATTCAAGAATCAAAGGTAAAAGTTCCTTTTTCAAATGGAGATCTCGAATCAAAAGAAATCATGCAAAGAAAGAAAGATAAAGAAAATTTCCTTAGCCAAAATAAATAGCTATTGGACAAATCAAAAACAAAAGAAGATCAAGACAAGTCCCCTAGCCAAAATAAAAATCTATTGGACAAATAAAAAATAAAAGTCAAAAGTGAAAGCAAGCAAAAGTTGATCTCCAAGTATGCCTCTCCATCAAAAATCACTGGGGGCATCTATCAAGGAAAAAAGTCAAACAAAGAGCTTGTTGATCCAAGGTCTCCATCCATGTCACTTTCACTCCTACCATATATTCCATTCCACCCCTCCATGTTCACATATCTTTCATACCACACCATTGGTGATGTCTTTCAATGTAACTTTGATGATGACCGCTTCACGTATTATAATTCATCAATCACCCAAGCTCCTTTTCATCTAAAGCCTAATGGCCCATGTAGTGTGCACATTAGGGATAATACCATAGCCTCTTTCATTTGCCACATCTATCATCCTTCATATTTTCCACTCATACTCCTCATCCCAATCATGTCATTTTATCCATCATGGTCATCCACACAGGATCAGGGCATTGTCAAGGTAGTCTATGGACTTGAAACTTATCAATTCTATACCTAGCTGAGCGCCAGGATAACATCTTGAAAGTACAAAAAAAAAGGAAAAAAGTCCTTAAAAAAATACAAAAAAAATGAAAAAAAAGTCCTAAAAAAAAGGTAAAGAGAAATCAATTCGTTCAATGGTGAAAACCACTTCGGTGGTGCCTTGAGCAAGTACCATCGTGAAAACTGAGAAATCAGCGCCATGTGTAGCATCTTTTGTCCTCTTTCCTTTGGAGCTCCACTTGATTTTTCCATCCCAATTCCATTAACCCTTCACTTCATATTGACCTTTTGAAACTCACCATGGCTCGTGAATTGTTTGACATTCCCTTCACTTGCTCTCTTTTCCATGCATACTAGATTGATCATATCCCTCACTGAGGAATTTCATCAACCTTAACTATGGGCTAGGATATTGAACATCTCATGGTCAAAGAAACTACCCTCTTTGTCTATCTACTGGCTTGTGATTTGTCTCATTTCATCAAAAACTTCAAAAAAGCCATAAAAATCATAAAATGTCCTTAAAAAAACCATAAAAATCATAAAATGTCTTGAAAAAATCCCTAAAAATTACAAAATGTCCTGAAAAAATCCATTAAAATCATAAAATGTTCTAAAAATCCAAAAAATCAAATATTCCAAAAATCCAAAAAAAATTAAATATTCTGAAAATCCAAAAAAATCAAAACATTAAAAAAATCCCAAAAACAAAGTCAAAGTCGGTCGTGTCAGTCTTTGTCATTTTCAAACTACATTACCTCCACGATTGAACGTAGGCAAAGGCCATTTGTCGATGTGCCCTTGAGGCATTAGGTCAATTCTTTAGGTTTTGTCAAACAAAATAATGATTCGGTCCTTTGTCATTGAAACAAAGTCAAGGTTCATGTCAAACTACGAGGTCTCTGTGCATTGCTACACAGGCAAGGCCAACTATTGATGAGCCCCCGAGGCCCCCTAGGTTAGTATTTGAGGGCTCATTGGGTCAATCAAAATAAATTAGACACTATCAACTTAGACACGACATAATCATCTGCACTTGAAACACAAATCTTGAATCAAAAAGACAAACAAGCCAACATGTCTCCAAGTCAAATAAGTCATTTGTCACATCAATCAAACCAATCAAACTAATTGCAACCAATGGTCTTATACAAGATGTGTCCTTCTTGAAACCAGACCTTGTCACTATCACACTGTCATTTTCCTTATACAAGTAGTTACATGATCAAAACTAGACTTGATGTTTTATACGACATGTTTCTTTTCCTAAAACCAGGCCTTTTCAAAACAATCCACCCATCACTCACTTTGTCATTTAATGCACTGGCACACACTTATTGGCAAACAATCTGAATGACTATTGATCTTGTTGGTCTATTTTGTCTTATCTTTTTGGATTTACTTCGGTCATGTTACTAGCCACCTAGAGGACCCATGAAGGATTTAGAGGAGCGATGATGTCTCATGACTCGTCTTTTATCTGAATTATGTCTGCGGTTTGTCTTGAAAAAAAGACTGGGGTAACATGACCCTTAGTATGAGTTAAGACATTCCTTGTCTGTGACTGTCTATTTTATAGACGAATGAACTTGCACACCTTAGTCTATGTCATACCATGGTGTTTTTTGTCCATTTGTCATATTTTATTGCCCAATGATGATTAAATGCACAAGCCTTGCATAGAAAAATATATATCTACAAATTATCTCAACTAGCACTATCTCAACATCCATCTTTTCCATGCTAACATTCATCTTTTCCGCTCTAACATTTCTTCTATTCTACGTCTTCACCATCCTTATCTATTTTCCTCTATCCTTTTTTCCTTCATCTTCTAGTCCTCTCATCCATTTTGAGAGCACACTCATGTTCTTTGAACCTGCCTGTCCTCTCGAGGGGGCATATCACTACCTCCTCATCATTCTCCCTTACACTAGGACATATCTTTTTCTTTGACATGTGATAAACTACATTGTATCAAAGAGGGGGAAATGTAGACACTCAAAAATGTCCTAGGCTTGCTAACACCATTTTTCCATTGTCTAGTGTCATATTTCTACTATTAATTAAATAATCTACTATAATTAAATAATTATATTAATTATTTAATTAATTCATTTAACTCATTTCTCAATTAATCTTGATTAATCAAATAAATTAAATTTATTTAATTATGACACTAATGTCCTCTTTCCTCTATAATTAAATAAACTTTATTTATTAAATTATTTCCAGTCTTCTACTATAATTAAATAATTATATTAATTATTTAATTAATTCATTTAACTCATTTCTCAATTAATCTTGATTAATCAAATAAATTAAATTTATTTAATTATGACACTAATGTCCTCTTTCCTCTATAATTAAATAAACTTTATTTATTAAATTATTTCTAGTCTTCTACTATAATTAAATAATTATATTAATTATTTAATTATTCACTGTTAGCTTTTTTGTCACAGATTAATTAAATTTTATTTAATTAAATAACTCGTCTTTTCTCTCACTTTTTGGATTAAATTTCTATTGTTGCAAGAATGGAAAGAGGAATGAAAGTGTTGTCAATGATGTTAACAGGTCAGCTAGTTATCTACTAGTTGATGTTGAATGTATATGTTGAGGATATTCAAAAAATTGTATTAAAAGAAGATTGCAGGTATTCAGTTGTTGAGAATGTTGATCCAATACTTGTGAACTATGTTTTTTTGTGTTCTGGCTAAGGTTCGAGAGAATTGTTTCCAGTCCGTATTTCTCTTTGATGAAGTCTTATGACTTGTGGTTCTAGAGTTGTGTTGCCCCAGTTCTATTGAAGATGGTTTTAGCATTTGGAAGTATTGAGCTTAATTGATCTATGTGTTTTACACTAGTTTGGCCAATCCTGTGTCAATCACTATCTTTGAAGTTGATGAAGCGTGTTGGATCTATTATTGGTCTCGGTGAAGCATGTGTTTGGGTCACCCTCATTCTAATTTTACCCTAGGATGTTTGGCGCCAACCTAATTTGAATTTGAAGTTGGATGGCCAACTTTGTATCTTTTTCAAGGTTGGAGATAGTATAAATACAGAATGTGCTAGCAATGAAAATTATACATAAGAAAAGAAGGAAGATAAGTGAAAGAGCATATGTGATTTTGATGCTATTCTAAAAGTGTGTGAGTTATGTGTGTGGTTGATTAGTGCGAAGCTTAACACTAAGTTTTTGAATGCAGTGAGTAGAAGGAGAACTCTATCATTCATGCAAGTTGATCAGTGATTGTGGTGGAATTATTTGTTGCATTGGGATTGTTGTCTCTCTGTAACAAGTCTTCTTTTTCTTCTTTGTCTTCTTTGTATCTGTATACCTTGGAATTTATCCTATTCTAGTGCATAAAATAACTCAAAATACAAATGATAAAAGACCATGGACACCTCAAGATTAGCCAAAAGAGAGTGACAAAATAAGAAGGAAAATAGATAACACAAGACACAAACGGTTTTACCTTCCTTGATGTTGATGTCTCTTTGATTGGCCCTTGCTTGGAATGATATGTGTGCTCCTTGATGGCTCTTGATGTGGCTAAAATGGAGGATTTTACTATGTGCTTGGATATAAATGCAAGTGAATGTAATTGAAGGCTAGATGAGTGCACAAAATGGCAGCATATAGTTGCAAAATGACTAAGTGTTGTAAATGCCCTTGAGGAGGGGGTATTTATAGGAGAATTTGAATTCTCTAGAGAATTCAATGGTCAAGATTGATCCAACAAGGCTAAGATGAAGGGCTATGGTGGGTTGAGAACCCACAAGCCCTCACATCTTGACATGTGGAGGGTGAAGTGGACAAGGGGATATGAGGTGCAAGTGAGGTGTCAAAAAGGTACATGAGGTGGAGGAAGGACAAGTACCTTCCAAGCACCTTGGGGAGTGAGAGGAGCTTGGGTGAATAAAAGTGAATTAAAAATTCACAATGATTGGAATAATCTGGTGGATAAGACAATGTTCCCAAAAGGTGGGAGTTTGTCACATGTGACTTGATGTGACAAGTCAAAGGTTCTAGAAGCCTTGGAAGAATGGAATGTGAATTAAAAATTCACATATAAAGGAGAGAGACATGGGATGAATAAAAAATTAAAATTCCTTGGGGGATGGGAGAGTTGACTAAGGTACTAATTAGGTTTAACTAATTAGTAATTAGAGGATAATTAGGGGTTAATGAGGATTAGAAGCCAACTTGCAAAAGTTGGAGGATGTGACACATCCTAATCAAGGATTAGGCATGTGCACATCCTTAATGAAAAGATTAGGAAATGGATTAGGATTAGATGAAAATGACATGTGAGGAATTAAATAAATGTAATATTTATTTAATTTATTTGATGAAAAGAGGATTAAGGAGGGTAAGGTATTTAATTATTAATTAAATACCTTAGGGATTTGGCAGAATTAAGGATATTAATTAAATAATAGTAATATTACTTAATTAACTCAGATAAGAGGATGTTTAGATGAAAAGTGATAAATTTGGATAAATTAAGTGTCCAAATTTGGATGTCTACAGTATCTTTGTGGCAGTGAGCCCTTTGGGTTGTAGCCTTATGGACAGTGAGTCCTGACAATGAGTCCTTATTTCAAGCAGTGAGCCTTTGTGTAATCGATTTTTATATTCTCTATAGTGTGAGTTAATCCTCACCATGGTTTTTTCCTCATTGGGTTTTCCACGTAAATTCGGTGTTATTGTGTTTGTGCATTGGCATTTGATGGTTAATCACTTAATCAGTTTATGTGTTAGTTTCAGTAATTAAATTTAAGGATATAATCTATGACAATTGATTCACCCATCCCCCCTCTTAGTTGTCCTACCCAATAATTGGTATTAGAGATTGGTTCCTTGGTGAAGAGATTAACTACTTGAGGAAGGTTCGGGATGGACAACAAAATGGTATTTGATTATATAAGGTTTGATGGAACTAATTATGGTATATCTAGAAAGTATTGATGGAAGAATATCTAGAGTATTGTAGATATGATGTAGAGAAAACTTATCAGAATCCCTACACTCCTCCTACTAATGGTTTGAGTACACTTGAAGAAATTAGGGCACATGAAGCGAATAATAAGGAAAAGTTCATCTTGAAGAATAGTTTGGAACATTCTGAGTTGATTAAGGTTCAGAATTTGAAGATAGCTAAGGAAGTCTTGGATGCTTTAGAAAGAGCACACGATGGTGATGAAAGGGTAAAAGAGGAAAAATTACAGAATTTGGAAACATAGTTTGATCTTATACATATGTCTAAAGATGAGAATGTTAAAGCCTATGTACAAAGATTGGATGAGTTAGTGGCTGGAATGCGATCTCTTAGTGCTACTATAGATGAAACCAAAATTGTAAATAAGATTCTCAAAACTCTTCCTGATTCTTACACTGAAAAGGTGAGGGCTATTGAGTAGACTATAGATTACAAGACTTGTACTAAGGATCTGCTGCTAGGATTTTTGACATCTTATGAGATGAGGAAGCCGAATCTAAGAAGTGGAGGAAAAATAGAGACTCCTTTTAAAGCTACAAAAACTGAAGATGTGGATGAAGAAAACTTTGATAAAATTGAGGCTAACTTTGTATGAAGAATGAGAAAAGGCTCTGGTAAGTATGAAGGCAAATTTCCCTTTAAGTGCTTTGGTTGTGGAGAAATTGGTCACTATGCTGCAATGTGTCTAGAAAGAGCTAAAAAGAATAAACAAAGATATGAGAAAGAAAAGAAAGGAAAGAAGATTAGCAGAGCTTACTATTTTAATGAGAATGATAGTATTTTAGATGAAGATTCAGAATATGAAGATCCAGATGACAATGAATGCTTGTTCTTGGCAATTAAGGATGAACCTACTTCTACTAATTCAGAAAAAAATAGTCAAAGGAAAGTCCTTCGAAGAAGGAGAAGGAGAAGGAGAAAAATGAAGGTACAATTATCTCTTCCCTACATGCTAAAGAAGAAAAGAATTTTTGGGTAGTTGATAGTG
Source organism: Sequoia sempervirens (assembly GCA_007258455.2). Lineage (NCBI taxonomy): Eukaryota > Viridiplantae > Streptophyta > Pinopsida > Cupressales > Cupressaceae > Sequoia > Sequoia sempervirens. The sequence goes on along the minus strand of VDFB02058242.1, from coordinate 669,505,873 downwards.
GTTGCTCACATCACATGACTGGTGACAAGAGTAAGTTTGTGAAACTTGAGTAATATGATGGAGGTCTAGTTATGTTTGGAGATAATACTGGTGCTAAATTTTGTGGGATAGGTTCAGTAAGTTTTGATGGCAAGCATCATAATGATAATGTTTACTATGTTAAGGGTTTAAGGCATAATCTATTGAGCATTGGTTGGATGTACACAAAAGGATATGATCTTGTGTTTAAGGATGGGAAATGTGAGATCTGAAAAGGATCTAGAACATTGATTTCTACAAGAAAGAAATTTGAAGGGAATATTTATCAGCTTAAAGGTGTTGATGGATGATGTTTTATGACTCAAATAAATGACAGTTGGTTATGGAACAGGAGAATGTGTCACATGAATTTTGATAACTTGGAAAGAATTAGTACTGTTCAGTCCGTGAGATATCTACTGAGAATTACAAAGCTTGCAAATGCTATCTACAGGAATTGCCAGTTTGGGAAGCAAACAAGAAATCATTACAAATCAAGAGAACAATCTACTATTGGATTACTGGATTTGGTTCATACAAATATTTGTGGTCCCATAAGAGTGCGAAGTCTACTTGGTGAAAGGTACTTTATGCTTTTAATTGGTGATTATTCTAGATACACCTAGGTTACATTTCTAAGGGAGAAATCAAATGCATTAGATAGATTCAAGGCATTCAAGGCTATGGTTGAAAATGAAGTGAATTTGAAGATAAAATGCTTGAGATCTGATAGAGGTGGAGAATTCACCTCCCATGAGTTCAATATGTTTTACGAAGTGCATGGAATAAAGAGATAGTTATCTGCTCTGAGAACCCCTTAGCAAAATGGAGTTGTTGAAAAGAAAAATAGAATAGTTCAAGAAGCTACTAGGTCAATGATCACTGAAGCTAGATTACCAGAAGTTTACTAGAAATAATCCATTCACACTACTATATATGCATTCAATCAAGTTTAGGCAAGATCAAATAGTACAAATACTCCCTATGAGCTATGGCATGGAAGAATTCCTACACTTAAATATTTTAAGGTATTCGGAAGAAAATTCTATATTATAAGAGATGAGGAAACTTTGGGTAAGTTTGATGCAAGAAGTGATGAAGGAATATTTCTTGGATACTCTACTAAAAGCAAGGCATATAGATTTTTCAACAAAATATTGAGGAAAATTGTAGAAAGCTCGAATGTGAAGGTTGATGAAACAGTGAAGAATTCTATTGATATTGATGGATATGTGTGAGATGAACATGACTGTGCAAGAATAGAAGAAATTATCAAAGAACGGGATAAAGATTAGCAGAAAAAGAAGATTGAATAGAATGAAAGAGAAGATGCTCCAGTGATGTCCCTTAGGACACCAAAATATGTATAGAGGAATCATTCAGAAAGTCAAATTATTGGAGACAAGACAACAAGTGTGTTAACTAGAAGCAAAGTTGTTGCTAAAGTAAATGTGTGCTTATTCTTTGAGATTGAGCCAAAGTCAGTAAGTGAAGCCTGTGAGGATGAACATTGAAAGGAAGAAATGAAAGAACTTTTTTAGATTGAGAATAATCAAACTTAGGAATTGGTCCCAAGGCTAGCAGACATAAATATCATTGGATGAAAATGGGTATTCAAAAATAAGCTGAATGAGAATGGGAAAGTTGTCAGAAAAAAGCAAGGATTGTGTGTAAAGGCTACTCACAAGTGGAAGGCATGAGAATTTTTCCCCAATAGCAAGAATGGAAGCTATGAGGATGTTCATGGCATTATCTGCTTATAAATATTTTAAAGTCTATCAGATGGATGCCAAGTCAACATTTTTGAATGGTGAACTAGATGAAGAGGTCTACATGGAACAATCAAAAGGATTTCAGTTAACAGATCAACTAGATATGGTGTGTAGATTGAAGAAAGATTTATATGGATTGAAGCAAGCTCCTAGAGCCTGGTATGCAAGGATAGATAAGTACTTGAGTCAACAGGGATTTAACAAAGGTACGACAGACAATAATTTGTATTTCAAGACTGAAAATGATAAATCTTGATTGTAGTTGTATATGTTGATCACACTAGATCTTTGGAGGAAATGAAAAGATGTGCAAGATGTTTTCGGAAGAGATGCAAAAATAATTTGAAATTTCTATGTTTGGGGAGATGAATTTATTTCTTGGGCTATAGATTAATCAAATAGAGAAAGGAATTCTTATTTCACAATCTAAGTATGTGATCTAGAGATGTTGAATTTTTTTGGGATGGATGGTTCCAAATCAGTAAGTACTCCTATGGTGACTGGTTGCAAGTTGGGACAAGAGGATGATTCATCTAAGGTTGATCAGAGCAAGTATAGATCTATGATTGGTGGACTACTGTATTTGACTACTACTAGACCAGATATTATGCACGTGGTTTGTCTTGTAGCTAGGTTTCAAGAAGATTCGAAGTAAACACATGTTACTGCAGTTAAAAGAATATTTTGATATTTGAATGGAACTCTGGATTATGGATTATGGTATCCTAAAGACACTGACTTTACACTTAGTGTTTATACAGATGTAGATTGGGTCAAACGTATAGATGAAAAAAAGAGTACAAGTGGTGGTGCACTCTTTCTTGGATGTAGATTGGTGGTATGGTTGAGTAAGAAACAAGATTTAGTCTCTTTTCTACTGTTGAAGCTAAGTATATTGTTGTTGCATCTTGTTGTACACAAGTTTTATGGATGAAACAAACATTGAAGGATATCACAGTGCTATATGATGATCCTATTTCTATCTTCTGTGATAATACAAGTGCAATTAACACTTTGAAGAATCATGTAATGCACTCGAGAAAGAAGCATATATCTATCAAGTATCATTTCTTGAGAGAGAAGGTCATGGAGAATGAATTCAAGCTTGAGTATTTTTTGACAAAGGTTCTTCCTAAAGATACTTTTTAGTATCTTTGGGATAATCTAGGGGTTATTACCCCTCGTTTTAAAAATTAAGATGCATTTGGAGATGCATCGGTCTGGTGGATTCATGGTTCTATCTTTTTGGATTGATGTTTTTGGTGGCTACCTCTTAGGGGGAGCAGGTAATTTTAAGTGTTGTCATTATGAGTATTCTAATTTCATGTCAAAGGAAGTTTCAATAAACATATATTTTTCCTTTTCAATTAATGTCAAAAGGGGGAGAGAAAGAGCATGTGAAAGAGAGAGAGAGCATGTGAAAAAGAGAGAGAGAGAGCATGTGAAAAGGAAATAAAGCTAATAAAAGAAAGTAGGTAATGAGGAAGATGATCTTCTAAGGGGGAGAAGCAAAAGAAAACCTTGAGAAGTATTTTCAGAACCGGTATGGTATCTTTGATGGTTTTTCACATCATGTGTTTCCATCAATGACAAAGGGGGATATCGTTGCAAGAATGGAAAGAGGAATGAAAGTGTTGTCATTGATGTCAACCGATCAGCTGGTTATCTACTAGTTGTCGTTGACTATATATGTTGAGGATATTGAGAAAATTGTATTAAAAGAATATTACAGGCATTCAGCTATTGAGGATGTTGATCTGGTACTTGTGAACTATGTTTTTTTATGTTCTGGCTGAGGTCTAGGAGAATTTTTTCTGGTCTATATTTATCTTTGATCAAGTCTTATGACTTGTGGTTCTAGAGTTATGTTTCCCTGGTTCTATTGAAGATGGTTTCAACATTTGGAAGTATCAAACTTAATTGATCTATGTGTTTTACATTGGTTTGATTGACCATGTGTCAAGCACTATCTTTGAAGTTGGTGAAGCACGTTGGATCTATTTGTTGGAAAAATAAGGGTAGACAACTGAGAGGGGGGGTGAATTAGTTGTCACATAGTTTCAAACTCATTAACTTTATTAATCCTTATTCTCATATCTAATCAATATCAATGAAATCATGAATTAACAACACATCAGAAACACACATAACACCAATATTTTTTACGTGGAAACCTTTTTAGGGGAAAAACCACGGTGGAGGTCAGTCCACAAGATTATACCCTGTTAAAAGTATAAAGAATGAAACATGGGGAATGCACATGAATTTAGGCACTTTTCCTAGAGCTCATTGCTCAAATACAAAGGAAGACACACTGTCTTACAAAGAGATTCAGATTACAACCATCCGGATTTTGAATTGAGAAAATAACATCTACTAATGCCTGATTATAGTTCCAATTAAGCACAATTCTTCACTCTTCTACACACTCTACTCTTCCTTCAAATGATATTCACACATACATACACTCGACATCCACTGGAACACTCTTGCACACTTTTCAATTAAAAAAAAAATTGCTCTTATATATCCATAACAAGAAATTTCATCCCTTCAAGTCGGCCTTAATGAAAATAATAAAATCAATATAAACTATCGGCCCAAAACATTAAATATTAACAATGCAAATCAACCAAAGTCAACCACGACTTAGTGACGACCCAACATCTTCAACTCGAAAACACTTCAATTAATTACACCTCAAAGATCCACAACACACTACAAACACCATGTCGGCCAAGAACAAGAAAAATATGAACACACAAGATAAATTTTCCAACCACAAGCTCAACGATCAATGCGGATGTGCAACAAAGATAGAGCATGATCTAGAGACATCCACAAATAACACAAAACAACAGAGAAGCATCCACAACAACTGAACTAACTAAAATAGCCTCATCTTCAATCATGAATATCGAATGAAGAAACAAAAAAACTATCATAATGAAAATCTTCATAACTCAATCAAATCTTCACGTGGATCTCTAAAACTTGACGTGGATAAACTAGATACACTCAGCAACAAACCCTTTAGTCCACAACCTCTGAACAATGATGTACATAACGTCCTGACACACTGAACTTCACTTCACCACTAACAACCTGCAACTTATTCATTACAATTTTCTCAATATCCTCGACATATACAGCTTCAAGTGAACAAATGCTAATAGTGTTGACATCAATGACAACCACATATCAGCAATACAACCACAACATCCAACACTATTATGGGTCCTGATGAAGCGTGTGTTTGGGTCGCCCTCATTCTAATTCCACCCTAGGATGTTTGGCACCAACCTAATTTGAATTTGAAGTTGGATGGCTGACTTTGTATCTTTTTCAAGGTTGGAGATAGTATAAATATGGAATGTGCTAGCAATGAAAATTGTACATAAGAAAAGAAGGAAGATAAGTGAAAGAGCAGACATGAATTTGATGCTATTTTGAAAGTGTGTGAGTTAAGTTATGTGTGTGTTTGATCAATGCGAAGCTTAATGTTGACTTTTTAGATGTAGTGAGCAGAAGGTGAACTCTATCATTCATGCAAGTCCATCAGTGATTGTGGTGGAATCCTTTGTTGCATTGGGATTCTTGTCTCTCTGTAACAAGTCTTCTTTCTATTTATGTGGTAGTGAGCCCTCTGGGTTGTAGCCCTGTGGATAGTGAATTTGGACAATGAGTCCTTATTTTAGGCAGTGAGACTTATCGCAGACGGTGAGTCCTTATTTCAGGCAGTGAGCCTTATCTCAAGTAGTGAGCCTTTTTGTAATTGGTTTTGATATTATCTATGGTGTGAGTTAATCCTCACTGTGGTTTTCCCTCATTGGTTTTCCATGTAAATTTGGTGTTATTGTGTTTGTGAATTGGCATTTGATGGTTAATCCCTTAATCAATTTATGTGTTAGTTTTGGTAATTGAATTTAAGGATATAATCTATGACAGCCGATTCACGCCCCCTCTTAGTTGTCCTATAAAACATCTATTTAATACAAAAGTTATTTTTCTTTTTTCCTCTTGCATTTAAATAATGTTTCCATTATTTGAAAATGCAATTTCCCTCTTCGAGCTAATTGATTTTGTCAAAAAATGGGCAATTTCCTCATTCTCCTTCACTTTCAGTATTATCTCATCTCATCTCGTCTAATTTTTCCATTGATAGAATTAATTTATTTTCAATCTCAATCGTCCATTTTCCATCTATCTCTCTATAAATACCACCATCATTTATCATCTTAGAAAATCTTAGAAAATCCTGAATTCATAGGCTATTGTGTTGTTGAGATAATAATTAATCTTCGATATTTTGTTAGTCACTAGTCATAGGCTTTAGTAGCATCTTCAATACTGAGGGCACTTGGAGCTTCAAAGAAAAATGGACAAGGATGATGGAGGTCATTCAATGGAGGTGTGAAGATTATGATGAAATTGTTCTTTATTATTTCCTTTCATGCACTTCTTTGTTCTCTATAATTAGATTAGGAATTTCAAGTTTATTTATTTTGCTTAATAATCTTAATTCTGATTTTCCTGATCACATTCACTAATGCAAGATTAAATAAACCTAAATGTAATGCAACTAATTCAAAACTAATGTAATATATTTTAAAACATAGATCTAGGGTTAAAAGGACTCCAATTTTTAGAATATTGTTGTACAAGGTCGGGTTCATGAAAATGAAAAGGTGAAAAATAGGGGTGTCCCTAGGGTTTCCCAAAATGGAAAAGCAAATCCAAAGGGAGAAAAGGGGTTCTATTCTTCCTCAATTGATTAGGAAATGAGATCCAAACAATGAAATCACTGTCAACCAAAAGGTGAGTCAAGTTCAAAGTGTGAATCTACAAATTTCCCTTTTTTGCAAGGATGGGGGTCTAGGTCAAACATCACTTTGGGGAGAAAGATTAAGAATAGAAAATCAACTCCAAAATGAATTCTACCAAGTGGATCTAATAGATTTAGCATAAAATTGAAGGAACCAACAAATTTTCTAGAAAAACTGAGAGGAATAAATGTTATGCACCTTTCAAAAGTTGATGTTTCTACAAGCTGAACAAGGACTCATTCACCCTAGGGCGAATGGGTCCTGGAAGAATTTTTTGAAAATATCTGAATTTAAAAATGAAGCTTGAGACCTGCAATTCCTTCCCATAACTTGATATCTCCGCTCTTGGATCCAAATCTAGGAAAAATATGCAAAATAAATTTTTTATTTGTTGGTGGATAGGTATTTTCTTGGTCAAACCCCAAGCTTGGTAATTAAACCTTGATGAAGAACATAGATCTGAAACATGAAATGTGTGTGCAATCCTAACCTTAAGTGTGTCTAAGATTAAGACTAATAATGCAAAGAAACCCTACTCAAGTGTGTTAGATAGGATCCATAAATGAACATGCATAATGATGAAGACCTACTTTAGGAGATCTCAAATCACCTTAATAATTCACAAATCTGATTATACCTTCCTTAGGCTGAAAGTAGAGGGATAATAGAAGATGGAATCACTTAAGAAACAAGTCATTAGGCTTGGTTGAATGTCTTCTACATCTCCAAAAAACCTAGAATCCATCATGATCCTCTATAGGCAACTATCATCAATCCTTTTCCAATGCTTGATCTTGATGTCAAAAGGAGCTTGAAGACCCGCAAAAAGAACTCAAATGCTGCTCCAAGACTTTACTTTTGAATGCTTCTCCTTGCTCTTGAGTATGAATTCTTGATCTCATGTGAATTTCTCTTCCTTACTTCTTGTCTTGCTAGTGTAAAATGAATGTGAGACTTAGTTTTATAAGCTTCCTATCTAATTTTCCAATTATCAAATCCTGAAAATTGAGATGTGAAATTTAAATTTAAGAGAATGAAATTCCACCAAAAGCATATCCAAAGTTGAGTTCAAGGAACTTAATGATGACCCATTCGCCCATGTGTGAATGGGTCTTGACCTAAAACTTCATGACTCCTTAAATGTCAAAGCATTAATTTGATCCATAGCATTTATTCAATGTGGGTTGTGTTGTTGGGAATTAAATTAAATTAAGTAAAATAGGCCTTGGGATACATGATAAAGGGGTATTAGGGACCTATTAATGGGATTTTTAAAATGCATTAATGAAAAGGTCACAAAAATAGGTCCAAATAAGTGTGAATTGTACTTTCTCCTAGAAAGGGGTATAATTTTCTACACTACACTTGAATGCTCTAAATGTTTTATAGATAATGAATGTTTAGTTTTCAAATTAGTTCTTTTTATGATTGGTTAAATAATTCACTCCAAAAAATTCAAATCAAAAGGTATTAACAAGTGATTTTGTATGTAGATGTATCCAATAGATTGTATGTTTGCAAACTAGGATACACAATCTTCAAGTATGAGATGGGATGGGGGTGGGGCAAGTGTTAAGTAGAGAGATCCTACAATGAAACATTTTTTTATAAATTTTACTCTAATTCTCAAAAGTTTTTATAGATAAAAAATTCTTATTTTTCAAATTAATTATTTTATGATTGGTTAAGGAATTCACTCCAAAATAAATGATTGGATGGGATTTTGGGGAGGTTGATGAAGGAAGCACGTGAGAGCTCTAGTGCGGCACGACTTAGGACTTGCATGTCCTAACCAAATTTTATTTTCTTGTGTGTGGGTTTGTTTCTTGAGTGGGGGTATTGCAGGTGTGTGGTGTGTTTGAATTCAGGTGCGGGGGTGCAATAGGTTAGGCAGGGGTTTCTTGGGAGTTGTTTTTTTAATTTTTATTGTAGTTCTTCTCAAGGGGTGTTGCATATTTGGAGGGAGTGTATTGGGTGAGGTTTTTTCATATGTGTTTTTGCATATATTTTATAGTTGTTGTTGGAGATTTGGTGATGAGTGGGGTTTCGGTCTGAGGTATTGTTTCTCTTTTGAGTATGGCCTCGCCTGGAGGCTCAAGCTTTCTTCAAAATGTGTATTTTTGTGAATCTTTGACAAGGGGTGACCCGTCCTTGTCCACACATACAAATGTGGTTGATTTTTTAAATAAATCTTTGAGTGAGGAGGGATCTTCACAAAATGGGGGTCCTTGTATCCTGAAGGTTAATGGGTGCCTCAAAAGGAGTTGTGATCATCCTATTATGGTGATTCAACTAGAGTTAGTTGAAGAGGATGTTAACTATTTGGCTAATCATGCAGTAATTTGCAAGTTCATGGGGATTCAAGTTCCTCTCATCTCTCTGGAATCCTAGGCTCATCAAACATGGAATCTTGAGGGTGAATGAAGGTGATTTTGGCAATGAATAACTATTTTATGGTGGTTTTCAACTATCTAGAAAATAAAAATAAGGCCTTTGAAGGGGGACCATACTTCTTCAATCAAATCAGTCTTTTCATCAAACCCTAGCATGTTGGCTTTAATAGCAGAGGAGCTTCCATCAAGAGTTCATTTTTGGGTGTGTCTTTTATGGTTTCTATTAGAGTTTTAGAGAAATTACATTCTTGATATGATCACTTTGCTACTTGGAAATCCAATGGGTTTGTCCCAACAAAATCTGGATAAAAAGGTAATTTATTTTTCTTAAATTTGTATTGGAATTTATTTAAACAAGCCATTACTAAATTATATGAAAATTTGGCTTGGATATTCTTCATGGATTCAACAATTAGATTATGAAGCTCTTTCATTTTGTTGTCAATTTTTTGATGAATTGGGTATCTTCAAAGCAAGTGTCTTAAGCTTAACCCAATAGGGGTCCATGTTAGAACACAATGATCTACTGAGAGGGTGGGTGAATTAGTATATCCTATAAACTTATCTAATTCAACTTTCTTAAAAAAACTTCTTTCTACTTCAAAAAGATAAAGCATTCAAGGCACAAACACATAACCATAACACTAGAATTACATGGAAAACCCTACAAGGAAAAAACCATGATGATAAAGTTGCTTGGAGCTACTATCCAAATCCAGCCTCAAAAAGTGAAACAAGATTTACAACAGGTTTTATGGGTTGCAACCCAAAGGAAGCTATAAGTCCCTAAAACATAGTTTTATAGCATCAACCAAAGGAAGTTTATAACTCCTTGCAAATTACAACACTTAAGGAGGCTATAGCCTCAACACAAAACACTTGATGAATTTAGGTGATCAACAACCACCACACCACACAACACCTTCGTTACCTCTAGCTCACTTCTTTTAGCACACTCACACTCTTCTACCTTCAGCTCACTGCTTCCAACATTCTTTCTTCAACACATACACTCATATACTACCACCTTTGGCTCACTACCTTCAACACACTCCAAATAATTCTTCGCATACTCACACACACTCTTATACCTTTAGCTCACTACTTCAACACATTACACTACCTTTAGCTCACTACTTTTGACACATTTCACTTTGAACATATCAGAAATTTAACACACTTTGCAACAAACTTGATCTTCCATTTATATCCTCAGCAAGCTTCAAAAAGTTTCTCCTTGTCGACCAAGCTGAAATGCATAGACACAAAACACACAATGGCCAAAAAGATTTCTCCAAAACATCCGTATGAAGTGGAAATTGAATGCAATCCAAGCCAAGAGATAAGTAGGACGTAGTTTACTTTAGCACACATTCCCATGCTGGCACACAACACAAAAAATTGGCATAAACAATTCAATATACCAAGTTGGCCCAGCAAGCACTTTACCTTCCATGAATTAACTCCAAACCACGAGCAATACCAAAGAGACCAGATAACATCATGCGGATCACATTACAAACATTAAATGATATTCAACAACATTTTCATGAACCCATTTTACAACTCCATGCAACATTATGCTAGCACAAGCAAACAAACACTGGACCCAACATCTCTTGCAAACCCAAAAAACACAGTCTTGAGATAAGATATCACAAAATAGATTTGTGGTACACCTCAACACTAGAAACTTGAAAAGATAAAAGATATATACAATTGGAAATAATCCTTCAAACCACAAGACCACAACATCAACTATGGAGAAATGTGGAGAATTTCTCTAAACCTTCCTAATTGTAACAACATAATCTTCACTTTGCAAGCTTTGGGAACGTTTGTGGTAACTTCCATGTTTTGAAATTAGGATCATGCATACTACACATCCACACCTACTTAACTGCCAAATCGCAAGACCATATCTTCAAATGTGGAGGAATGCAGAGCATTCTCCTGAGCATGTTCGGTACAACTTCCTAAGCTATTGTCTACATGACAAAATTTTAAGATTTCTTCCACAAGCTATACAATGAATTACAACAAGAGATGGAGAATACAATAATTCACTCAAAATGAAGAAACACCAACTTTATATCAACAATCACTTATTCATGATCAATAAGAAATTTAGTACAACTATGTACAACAAGGTCATAACTGTTAGAATCCAAGATCACCTGCATGCAAGATGAATACCTATCACATGCAAAAGATATGAAGAACCAAAAAGATGTTCTCTAAACCTCTTAGTAAAATGCATTAAGAGAATCGATTATTACAAAGTGATCAATCCTTATGAAGGAGATCAAGAAACCCTAAAAGGGAAACCCTAAATGAAACCCTAGTGTGGACACTTAATAATTAATAATTAATTATTAATGTGCCTAAGTTTAGCTTAAGTAATAAAGAGGAATAAGTGACTTAATTAATTAATCAATGTGATGTAATTAATTAAGAATAATAACTTATTACTCTAACACCCCCCCTTAAGATGAACTTAGGAAGAAGCTAAAACACTAGAATAAGATGCATGAAAGCAAAGATGGGTCCTGACAGCTAGGCCTGATAAGGTACCCATTTACAAATGCAATAAAGGAGTAAAGAAGGAAAAACCCAGTGGGACAAAACCCCCCTACAATGTGATTACATGCTGCAAAGAAGCACTGGAAGAACTCTGTAGAGTAACACTGGAACTTGATATAGGCAAGCAAGGAAATATTCTTCTGTATACTACTGAAACCGGATGAGAGTCACTGATTGACTCAAGGAATCATGATAAAGCAACAGAAGACCCGATACCATGGAACACTCGAAAACTCCAAACGGGAACAACTCTGGAATCTATGAAGCAACAAGCAATTATTGAATGATGTATTACTGAAAATGAAGTGCAAAGATGCAAGATGCACTCTCCCAACTGCCAAAATATCTAAGTAATTGCCAAACAACCCATCGGGCCAAATCTGGACTAACTGATAAACTTGGGATAGATATAGAAAAATTGTATGGACAGCAACATAGAGCTCCTTAATACCTTTCCAACACCGCAAACAAGGCGAAAATTGGACATCGTGGCAAAAAGTTATGAGCTCGGAAGTCCAAAAACAACATCTGACTTCAAACAGTAATAAATGCAGTAAAAAAAAAATACTGTAAAATAAACTCACCAAATGAAAGTGCTCGGAACCAGCTTTCCGGCAATATCTTGTTTGCTCGATTTCGATACCGTATGCCCAAGTTATGGCCAAAAGAAAAAAACTGCTCTTTTAGAAAAAACTAGGGTTAGGAGGGCAAAGAGGGGCCGGCCATACAGATGATGTCATCATGACGTCATGCTGACATCAGCAGAACGGGAGCATAAATTTGACGGCCGTCTGGCCGTCAGGGAAAAAAATTGCCCCCTCTATCCAATTTTTTTTGCATGGCCGGAATATGCTGAACAGGCCTCAGAATATTCTCTGTACGGCATCCAGAATATTCCATCACCGGTACCTGGGTTTCGGGGCTCCTGGTCCACGATAGGACTGCTGGCCTGGCTGAATGGGTCCGCGGGGGCTGGGGAGAGCAGTGGCGAGTTGGCGGTGGGCTGCTGATGGCGGCGGAGCGGCAGCGGTGTAAATGGGCGGTGGCGGCGGTCCGGTGGCCGCCCGGTGGCAGATCTTCATTTCAACTGGAGCCGCCAGCACTGTTAACCAAAAACATGTTTTTTTTGAATTTTTTTTGAAATCCACGCCTCGATCTGCATGCTGGGAGGCCGTATGGCCTCCCAGACAAATTTTTTTTGCCTTCTCCACCAACTTGCACCAAAATAGACAAATTTTATATGAAAATGGGGGTTTTTGGGCGTTGTGGACTCAATGGCGAGGTCCATTTTGTCCCAAAATACCCCAAAAATTAGGCTACCCCCAGATTCAATCAAAAAATTCCCTGTGGAAACCCTTGCACTTGAAACTCACTGAAAGGCCATATCTTCGATCACGAACAGCAGTTGTAGGTGCGAGCTCGATACCATGTTAGAATCCAAGATCACCTGCATGCAAGATGAATTGTCACATGCAAAAGATATGAAGAACCAAAAAGATGTTCTCTAAACCTCTCAAAAATGCATTAAGAGAATCGATTATTACAAAGTGATCAATCCTTATGAAGGAGATCAAGAAACCCTAAAGGAAACCCTAAATGAAACCTAGTGCACACTTAATAATTAATAATTAATTATTAATGTGCCTAAGTTTAGCTTAAGTAATAAAGAGGAATAAGTGACTTAATTAATTAATCAATGTGATGTAATTAATTAAGCATAATAACTTATTACTCTAACAATAACAACCATCATCATATCCAACTCTTTTGATCAAAACATTGATTGCATTAGATACAACCTTTCACACACTACTACACTATTTTCATTAGAGATAACACCTACAAAAACTCCATTTTTTCGACATCAATGACAACACTTGCAACATACTTGCAATAATCTCCCCCTTTGGCATTGATGGCAACAATGACCAGACATGCAATTTCTCCCCCTTTGACATCAATGGAAAAGTACTAGTGGTCTTCAAATGAGCTTGCAACAACATACAAGCCCCCCTATCTACACAAACCTTAACATCCTTCTACCTACTCCCCTTGAGATGTAGTCCTCATCAATCCAAGGAAAAAACATATCTTGAATTGCTCCCCCTAGATAGATGCACCATTTATGCATCTAGTTAGAAGGAGGGGCAACAACTCCTAACATTTGTATGAGATATTTAAATGTGTCCTTAGAAAGAACCTTTGTAAAGATGTCTACAACATGTTCCTTTGTAGGAACATACTCCAATCTTACCTCTTGATCTACAACCTTCTCTCTTAGAAAGTGATACTTTATAGATATGTTCTTTCTTCTAGACTACATCACTAGATTCTTTGAAATATTGATAAAACTTGTATCATCACATAGAATAGGCATGGGCTTATCCTACATTACTTTGATATCATTCAATATTTTCTTCATCCACAACACTTGAGTGCAATAGGATGTTGCAGGTATATTTTTTTCTTTTTTTGTTGATAAGGACACTGAATCTTGCTTTTTACTAAACCATGAGACCAAGTTGTCTCCCAAAAAGAAAGAACCAACATCGGTACTCCTTCTATCATCAAAACTACCAACCCAGTCAACATCCATATATGCACTCAAGGAAAAGTCATCACCCTTTTGATTCCATGATCCATAATCCAAAGTGCTCTTTAGATATCTAAAAATTCTCTTGACTACCTTCACATGAGTTTGATGGGAAAGGTTGTTGATGTCACTTCTTGCATCATTTAATCTTTCAATTATCGAACCAGGTGTCTTAGAGCTATATGCGATAAGGATGTCTCCACAAATTGGGGGGTTTTCCACTATAAACACTGACTTTTGATTTCATTCAAACTCCTTCAAGAGCTCTTAGGAGTGGAACTTAAAAACTAATTTCTAACTAATATCTAAGGACTTAATTCTAAATTTATTCCCTAACTAATTCTTATTAGAAATCTAGTAACTTAGTTCATACTCAGCCTAACTTAATTGTAATTGATTCATGGAAGAATTAAAATGCAACAAAATTCACACTTAATCTAAAATTCAGGATTCAAATTCTATTCTTATTTTACTTGAAAGGAAAGTCTATTTTAATATTAACCTAGAAAACAACAACATTAAATTCCATGAAAAAATTCCAAATAAGCTTCGATTTAATCTTCCCATCAGTATTTATTACTTTTACTAAAAGCATCATGCATTTGAAAGTAGTTACTAAATCTAACTCCTATGAACAACATTCAAATCTAGTAAATGAATAAATGCTAATCTACAGTGAAGCATAACAACTATTTTAGAAACACTACGAACTAATCTAGAAAGTATGAATAGATGCAGTTGCTAACAATGATTAAATAGAAATCAAGATTATTATCTCTTCACTTGATATAGACTGAACAAAAATTAACTGAATCAAAAGAACACAATATAAGATCACCTCCTTCAGTCAAGTGGGCCCTACTCTTCCTCTGGTGGGACCTTTTAACATTGAGATTCGGATTAACTTCTTATTTGCATTCAAATTGGCCGAAATAGGGCAATGGAACCAAAAGTGTGTAGTACAGTCATTACAATATTAAGCGAAAAATTATCTAACTCCCAGACTATCCCTAAAGATGGATATTTATAGGAATATCCCTTATTTGAATTCAAAATCATGGCACTACCCACCAAGATACAAAGTGGAAAACTAAAAATAAAACATAAATAAAAATATCAAAGAGAAATCCACCACCTAATAGTTGAAACAAAAAGTTTCCCAATCGACAAGAGAAGTCAATCTGAAATTATGATGAATTAGTATCCAGTTGGAGCGATTAGGAACGCAATTGATTCCACATTTGTTAAATAGAGAGTTTAACAAATCCACATCATGAAGTAAGCCTTTAATCACCTGAACGGAATCCTCAAAAATAGGATGCTAATGTGACAACACATATTTCAATTTGAATAGTCATTCCATCATTAACATCATTAAAAGTGATACATCCAATGCAAAATATCATTTCTAATATATTCCCTAATTAATTAAATATAGAGCAAAACAAGCAAACATAAAATTATATATTCTACCGCCAACATTGTTAATTAATAGTATAATAAAGTTTTAGTGAGAACAAAATGAACATTTAAAGTATCATTTAGAACACTCATCATAATTTCTCTTGGATCAAATTGAAGCCTTGCAAGCAAAAAGATAGCTTTCATAGTATCTGACCTTGATGTTGTTAAGTATAGTAGGCCTCCAATCATAGACCTATACAAAGTCTAACCAGCCTTGGGTGTCTCATCATTTTGACTCAAATGGAAACCTTTTACCATCAGAGTACTCACTGGTTTGTAATCTTCCATGCCAAAATTATTTACCATTTCATTGACATACTTTTCTTGAGAGATAAAAATACCATCATTTGATTGTGCAATTTGGAGTCCAAGAAAGAATGATAACTCACCTATCATAGAAAAATTTCAAATTCTTTCTACATTTATTTAGAAAACTTCTTACACATTTCATCATTTCCACCAAATATCATACCATCAACATATACAACAACAATACTAATATTTTCATCCTCTATTTTGATATAAAAATTGCTATCTATGATACCTTTCTTGAAGCCCTGGTGGAGTAGGTACTTGTCCAATCTTAAAAATCAATCCCTAGGGGCTTGTTTGATACCATACAATGCCTTATTAAGTCTACACAACTTTTTTTGAATAGTTTAAATCCATCAGGCTGCTCTATGTAGACTTATTCTAAGTCTCCATTCAAGAAAGAAAAATTCACATCCATTTGATATACTTTGAAGTTCCTGTGAACAAAAAATACAAGAAACATTATGATTACATCAATTTTTTCCACCAAAGCAAATGTCTCTTCAAATTCAATTCCTTAGAACATGTGAGTAACCTTTGCACACTAGCCTTGCTTTATTTCTCACCACGTCAATTCATCTTCATTCAATTTTTTTCTAAACACCCATTTTGTGCCTATCACATTTTTTTTGTAGGCCTTGGAATCAATTCCCAAGTCATATTTATCTCATTTTGATTTAAATATTCATCCATTGCTTGTATCCATCCTTCATCTTTGCTAGCATCAACAAATTTTTTAGGTTCTATTCTTGATAGTAAAGAAAAAATTTACCTAGTCATTTCTTCTAGCTCCTTCTACCACCAATTTTCCAAAATTTGCTCTTTGTATTTCACAATCTTGATCATGAAATATAAGATTGTATCCTTTACTACACATCTTTCTTACACTAAGAAGATTGTGCTTTGAGACCTTCAACATAGATAAAATATTTTTTCTTGGATTTTCCATCAATACTTAAGGTTCCCTTTCCACATATCTTTGGTGATGAATTATCTCCAAACTTTACTAATCCTCCATTCCACTTAACTAGATTGATGAATTTTCTTTTGTCACCTATCATGTGACTTGAGAATCCACTGTCTATTAACTAGAGATTTGTTTTCCCTTGAGCATGAAATATTGTCTGGAAAACCACTGAGTTTTCAACCTCATTATTTGTGTCATTTATCTTGACTTGCTCAATAACATCTTCCTCTTGAATTTATGATTTTGTTGAATCACTTTTGAAATATTTTTGTATATGTCCAACATTTTTGTAAATTTGACATACCATATTGACATCCACTAGAGAAGTAAGATAATTTCTACTTACAAAATTTATTCCATTCAACTCAGACGTGTAGTCTATAGCCTTATGACTATTGCAGATAAAACAATAACCAAAAAGTGCATGATTTAACCTGTTTGTACATAAAATTCTTGCATCGTGAGATCTTCCTTTAGGTATGATATTAGCTTCTAGATTTCTAGACATTTCTTTCTCTAACTCCTTGTTGAGTAAAAATATTTCTTTCTCAAGCTTTGTGCATTCATTTATCTTAGCTTCAATCAGGGCCTTTTGTTCTTTGTTTTCTTTTCTAGCACATTCAAGTCTTCAAGAGAAGAAATAAGTTCACCTTCATAATCAACTTCACCTTCTTCTTCATCCACAATCTTATCTGAGTAGTTAGAGAACACCTTGGTCATGAATAGGGATTCTCCTCCTTCATCCTCTGATGAGCAGTGATTTGCTTCTTTTGAAGAGTTGTAGTCATCTTGGGAAAGGAGGTTCCTCTTGAAGTTATTCCTTTTGAACCCCTTATTGTTGTTTTCATTACCTCCAAAAGGATATTTAGAATCATAATGACCAACTCTTCCACAATTAAAACATTTTAACTTAGGTAATTTACCTTTATACTTTCCTAATCCTTTCTTCAATTTTCTCACAAAGTTTTCTTCTTCTTCCTAAAATTCACTGTGTGACCCAGATGTTCCTTCTTTCTAAACTACTTTGAAAGTAGCTTATCTTTTGTGTGTACCTTGAACTTCATTCCTCATCTCATTGGTCATGAGAGATCCAAACCACTCTTCCATTGTAAGCTTTTTTAGATCTTTGGCTTCTTCAATTGCAGAGACCTTTGAATTAAATTGGCAAGGAATATTTCTCAAAACTTTCTCTACAACCACTAAATCAATTATATCTTCATCAAGTAATCTGATCCCATTGACAACTTTATCTACCTAGAAAAAATAGCTAGCTATGCTTTCCTCTTCTTTCATCTCGAAATTTTCAAACAATGTTATATAAGATTACAATTTTTTTTGCTTCACACTATCATTTCCTTCTATAGTGTTGTAAAATTGCACCCTATGGTAGTTTCACACTTGCACATCCCCCCTCCCCTCGCATTTATGGTGCTTAGCCACATTTATGACATGAACCTTATGAGTTGGAATTTCATGATTGCAACTCCATAAGGGGCAACAATGAAGTGTCAGTAGTCTGCCACCTTTTTTCTTCCAAAGTGTGTCATCGTGGAAGAATCTCAAGTGTAATGTCTCTTCCTGCCCATACAACCTCCCAAAACTCTCCTTTTCACCTTCATGCTCATTCATTTTCACTCTCTCTCACTCAAACTTTATTTCTCCCTTTTGTTCTCTTCTACATCTTGTTCCTATGACAAAGCTCTTTGAAACTCACATTTTGTCAACAACCAAGGCTCTCTTGCAAGAATTCAACATCACATCTATCAATCCTAGAGGAATCCATAGAATATTGGTAACACTCTCTTGCTATCTTTTCTTGTTTATTTTCTAGCATATTTATTATGTCTATTTATTTTGTGATACAAATTCTCCTCCATAGCGGGGTTTACTTTTATCACTTGTCTATTTATTTTGTGATACAAGTTCTCCTCCATTGTGGGGATTTCTTTTATTTCTCATTGTGTCTACTTTAATTTGTGTCTTTTCTATTCTCTATCTATCTAGATGTCCTTGGAGGTGGAAACACCAAAATGGGGGTTTGATTGAGGCAAGCCTCGAAACAACCCCAATATTTTTCCTCATTCACTTTGTGTGCAAGTTGTTCGAGTGAAGCCTTACGCAAGGATTCATAGCATAGGACCTTCCGTGAGTTGACATATTTCCTTCATTTTTCATTTATTTTCATTCTTTCTATCTATTAACTTAGAAGAATAGTCAGGCTTCAAATTTTGAGTTGATAGTAGATTCTATAAATTTTGTGCACAAATTTTAACTCTCTATCCATACGAGCTGCCAATGCATCCCTTAGATGACAATGCACCACATTTTCATCTATCTCTCATGTTGACGTCCTTCAGCTGAGATCTAACCCACTTGTATTAGAAATCTGTGCAATCTACTCTTTCATTCCCTAAAGTCCTTCACTCAAACATATTAGAAATTCTCTTTTGAGTACATTTTTGCAATCTCTTTCATCTTGAACCTTCGTCACTTGAGTCCATGTCATTTAGGTGACTGAGGGAAATTCTCTCCCTTTAGAACCTATTTTTCTTGGGACTTGGGAGTAGTGAATCCCCTCTTTCACATTTTTGTGAACCCAATGTGAATCAAATAATGTCGGATCTTTTCTACAATGTTTTAATTCTTTTGATCATTCTTTTTTTAGGGAAGATTTTGATATGCTAGATGATGTGATAGATGATTTCTTAGAGGAATCTTATCCTAGTTTTAGATCTCCCAAACAAACTTCTTTGTCACAATTGTCTACTTCATCTTTGTAAGTTCAAGAGTCTATGAATGTAGTGGTTATCTCTGCAACTCCTCAAAGGCCTAAGAGACCCATCATTTATGTGACTCTAGTTGTCCCTTCTCCTAAAAGGATTCATTCTATTTGTGGGATGCTAGTCTCTAATGACTCATCGGACCTTTACATGAGATTCTTAAAAGCTACGACCAATTCTTATAATTATGTAGGTAATACGTATAAAACTAGAAGAAAATAGAAAAATTTGGATCAACCTACTTCTATTCCTACTTCTTTACCACCTTCTCAACCAAATCTTCCTTCAACACCTAAATCTATAGCTAAAGCACCTAATGATTATGATCTTGTCAAGCAACTTTGTGTTACTCTAGCCAAGATATCACTATGGTATTTGCTTTAGTTTTCTTTGGTTTATTATGGTATGCTTCAGGAAGCTTTGTAAATGATCCTCTTGCCTTATTTTTCCAAGTTGATGGATTTTAATGCACTAATGGATCATATTCATGTGGGTTCACCAAATATAATGTTCTATCCATAGGAACTCCTACCTTCAGAAGTATAGAAGCAAGATGATCCTCTAATGATTTTAGTTAATATTAATAACATCGATATTAGGCATGCTCTTGTTAACACTGGTTCGACTCTCAACGTATGCAACATTGACCTATTACCTAAGATTAAAATTGATTCTTTTTCTCTTGTTGCTTCTTCTTTTATCTATACGTGGATTTGATAATGGTAGTCATCAAGCCCTAGGCATGATAATCTTACCTTTGAGGTTGGGACCCATTACCCTAGCCACCTTGGTTTATGTTGTGTATGGTACTTTACCTTACAAAATTCTCTTGGGAAGGCCCCAGATTCACTACATTTTTCATGCCAAGAATTCATACCAGATCTTCTTCTAGAGGTAGTTTTCAATTCACTAAGTTATCCTGCTCTGCTTCAAGAAGAATAAATTTTAGTAGGTTACCACAACCAAGAACACCTACTATTCATATAAATAAAACACTATTTCACATGGATACTTCTAGAAATGAATATTTTATCACCTTCAATGGTGGCAACCCCCTTGTGTTAGCTTAAATATATGACATATTAATGGTTACCCTAAAAATCACACCTTATTTCACTAGTGAAAAAACCACTACACCAATAGAGCACATACAATATGTAGCTAATATATTCTCTTCTCATAACATTATTAAAGAGAATGTGGCTATTAGAATCTTAGCCACTTGCCTAAAGGGTAAGAATTTATAGTGATATAGGGGATTGCAACCTAATTATATTCATTAAGGGGATGAGTTAGGTGAAAGGATCCATGAGAAATTTGAAGATAAGAGTGATCACCTATCACTAATAGAACAACTGAAAATAGTTAAGAGGGCTCCTCATGAATTCATCAAAAAATTCAAATTTATATTTCAAAAAACATGGGATAAAATTCCCACCTTGGTGAAACTTTCTTCCAATCATGTATTCCTATACTACTTGAGGGATATCAATAGTTATATAATATGAAAATATATGGGAGGGACAACCCAACCAAATGAATATGATGTTTCCATAAGGGAAAAAAAATCATGCATGATAGAAAAATATCGCTGAAGCCTCCAACACCTCTATTTCAAGAATTTTTACCTCAACAACCTACCTCGACACCTCTTCCCATTATATCAACTAGTGAATTATCTACCTTTTCTGCCCTGTCAAGTGAGTTACATCAAGTTAAGAATATTCTACAAAAAATTGGTAATGAATTGATCAAAGATAAAGAGGAAACATGCTCAAAACAACCCTTATCATCCTCATAATCAATCATACCATGTGTGATCAGGTGAAAATCCTTGTTCCTAAATGTTCAACAACAACAAGAATGCAAGAAACAACAAAGAACACCTAACACCTCAAGATTGGGCAAAAACGTTAACTTAACAAACGTAGATGAAACGATTATACCTTGCTAAGTTTCTCCTTTGGTTGGCCCTTTGATATTTGATGTTGTGTATGCTCCTCTTGATGGAAAAATATGTGAAATGGGATGCAAAGATGGTTGAAAGTAGATGAGTATGGGATGCAAGTGCTATGGTGAAGGAAAAGTGTGAAAATTGGCTAAGTGTGGCTCAAATGTCAAATTGGCAAGAGTTTGGTAGCAAAATCATGAACCCCCTAAATGAGAGAAAAGAGGGGGTATTTATAAAGGAATTTGAATTCTCTAGAGAATTCAATGGTTGATATTTATCCAACAAGGCCAAGATGAAGGGCAATGGTGAGTTGAGGACTCACAAGCCCTCACATCTTGACATGTGAAATGTGAAGTGGCTAAGGATGTGATGAGGTGTAAGTGAGGTGGAAGAAGGAAATGTGATGGAGGTACTTGCAAGTACTTTGATGTGACATCTCAATGATCACATGGGGAAGAGATGATTCCTTGGAGGAATAAAAGGGAATTAAAAATTCCTATGATTGGGAGATCTTGTGGACAAGACAAGGTTCCCAAAAAGAGAGGTGAGAAGTACCTTGGATAAAAATAGGTGTTTAAAAAGGTAAGTACTTACCCACATGTGACTTGATGTGACAAGTCAAAGATTCTAGAAGACTTTGGCACATGTGATGTGACAAGTCAAAGGTTCTAGAACTTGCATGGGGAAGAGAAGATCCCTTGGAGGAATAAAAGTGAATTAAAAATTCACATGGAGAAGAAAGGATCCTTGGATGAATAAAAAAGAATTAAAAATTCCTTGGGGGATGGAGAGAGTTGACCAAGGTACTGATTAGGCTTAACTGATCAGTAATTAGAAGATAATTATGGGTTAATGAGGATTAGAAGCCAACTTGCAAAAGTTGGAGGATGTGACACATCCTAATCAAGGATTAGACATGTGCACATCCCTAATGAAGATATTAGGAGGTGGGTTAGGATTAAGAAAAAGATGTGGCCTATGAGGAATTAGATAAATGTTATATTTATTTAATTAATTTGATGAAAATGAGGATTAAAGAGATAAGATGTTTAATTATTAACTAAATACCTTAGGGATTTGGCAGAATTAAGGGTATTAATTAGATAATAGTGATATTACCTAATTATTACAAATAAAAGGATGTTTAGATGAAAAGGGATAAATTTGGACCAATGTAAGTGTCCAAATTTAAGTGTCTACATTTTTCCCCTCTTTGAGATAGTGTTACGAAGTAGCATCATTTCAAAGAATATTAAAATATAGAACCTAGAAGAAGTTGGTTAGATTGGAAAAAATGCCCCAATCATCAAAGGGATGCCTAGGAAAAAAGGTGATGGGAGTGAAGATGAAGGTTAGGGATGGAGGATGCCCCCTCGAGAGGACATGTGGGTTCAAGAGAACATGGGTGTGCTCTCGAAATGGATGAAAGGATGCTAGGGGTATATGAGAAAGAGGATGCAAGGTGATGGATAAAAAAGGATGAGAAGCGATGGGAGATTGGGAAGCATAAATGGATTTAAGGACAAAGGTGATGGTGCCCCAGTCAAGCTACAAGCCAAAAGTGGGTTGATGATGGATGGAGTGTTGTCATTGAGGGGATGATATATCCCAAGACAACACAAAAGGATAGGGAAGGATACATCCTGATGATGATGATGAAAGTGTTGTTGATGAGGAAATGATACATCCCAAAACAATATGAGGATAGGGAAGGATACATCCCGATAAAAAGGGTTGTTGATGAGGAAAGGATACATCCCAAAACAACATGAGGATAGGGAAGGGTACATCTCGATCAAAATAGTTGTTGATGAGGGAAGGATACATCCTGAAACAACACCAAAGGATAGGGAAGGATACATCCTAAGGATGAGGACGATGTTGAGGATGATTGGATCAAGGCTTGTAACCAGGCTGGGGATAAGACCAAGGATGTGATTAAATAATTTGTGTGAGATTGAATTGATGATGATAGGATTGGGATGGGAGATGGAGGAAAGTCATAAAGATGATGGGGGACAAGATGCTTAGAATAACCAATCGATATTATTCTAATAAGATTGAAGAAATGATGATAAGAGATTGGATGGATAGGGGAGGGAGATTTATGAAGGGGGAATGGATTGGGGGGGATTTTTGATAAATGAGAGGATGGAATGGGAGATGAAATGAAATCCTAATTTAAATTTTCCATCTTCAAAGCATTGATTTTTGATATAGCATAAGAAACAAGACGCCAGGGTATCAAGAACCAAGGCAGATTAGTGTCTAATTCATAAAACAAACACAACAAACAAGAAGGCTATCCCAACACCCCAAATTCGTGACGACTTTGGTCGGGCCAGGTATTGGAATAACCACAAGCACACAAGGATTCCCCAATGTAACACAAGACCTAGAGGATCTTGGCGAGTACTACGTGGGACAACCAAGAAGGCAACAACAAAAAGAAAAAGATCAAGATATGCCCCTATGTTGACCAATCAAAATGCACCATAATATGATGGATCATGGCGGCCATGACAAGTTATGATAGGGAGCTCAAACGGTAAACAAAAGTCACAAGCATCAAAAGATCACAATCAATTTCAAAACATCATTTTCCATAGGATCAGGAGGATGGATGGGGTTGATGAGGTCTATTATGAAGGATGTAGCTTGTTGAGACCAAAGATGAATACTCAAATAAAAGATCAAAATGACGTAGGATACTCAAAACCGATTGGATTTGCTAATAGTAGTGGATCTTGTTTATTAAGAACTAGCTAGATAAGGGTATAGCTTGATGACATGACACAAGAGAGACAAAACAAAAGATGGACACACCCTCAAGACCTAGGGGCTCGGGGGTTGACCAAAGATTAGCCTTGCCTACTAAAAGCGCAAAGCCCTCATAGTTCTATAAAAGGTTGATGACTGACCATGGATAAAAGCGAGAAGAGGATGATGGAGACCTCAATGATGACAAAGACTAGATGAAAAAAAGTAGAAAGAACAATTATAGATGATAAAGGAACCTCGAGGGTAGATCAAATGATTGACCTTTCCTACATGAAAGCACAGGGGCAACGTAGTTCGAAAAAAGGCCAAGGGAAAACAATGGATAAAGGATGATGAGAAAATCCTATAGCTAGATACCAATGACAAGGGATTATAAGATGGGATGAGGATAAGGAGATAAGGATGGGGAGATGAAAAGGATTGTATAAATGGATAGGAAGAGAAGGAAGGGGAGATGCAAGGGATTGTTTGGATGGATAAGAGGATAAGGATGGGGAGATGTGAGGGGTGTTGGGATAGATAGATAGGAAGATGAGGATGGTGAGATGGAAAGAATTGTTTGGATGAATGATGTCTCCAAGGACTAATGTCACAAAGAAGGAGGTGCCCCCACTCTAGATATGTTATGTATAATGAGGCAGGAGGGATGGAAGATAAAAGAATAGTCAAATAAAGGAGTGAGATGGATATGGATAGGATGCATAGATAAGGGAGATTAATGGTAGCATGATGTGTGGACATGGAAGGTAGATGGATGAGAATAAGGATTAGGATAGTGTATGCATGAGGGGAATGTATGCCAAGAAGTGTCCAAAGCAAGTTTATATGGTTTCCCCTATCGATATCAAGATCACAAGGAGGATGGAGAGATTTGGATAAATGGGATATGACAAGAAGGATGCATAAGATAGGTTAGATGGAGGAGATGGGTGAAGCGAGATGATGTTGATGGATGAAGGGGATGAAGCTGCCCCCAAGTGTGGAAGGAAACTAGATGGGGGATTTACGCATGACGCCTATTTTCTAGGTTTTCATCATGGTACTTATCCAAGGAGCTTGTTTCCCAAGTTTTCACCATTGGACGAATTATTTCTCTTTACTTTTTGATTTTTTTGATTTTTTTTTCCTTTTTGGATTTTCTTGACTTTTTGGATTTTTTGATTTTTTTGACTTTTTGGATAGCATGCGAAAGGAGATGGATAAGGATAGGGATGCAGATGAGTGGATGTGGAAGACATGCGATAAAGAGATGGATGAAGGACTCAAGCATCAAATTCCATGCAAAGTATTAAGAGCCCGTGTTCAAAGCGACTATTGGATGTTGGTACAACCTTATTAGGATAAATGGATTATGCAAGAGGATGAATTCGAGGGATTTGATGGGGAAGATGTGGGATAATAGATGGGATGTTGGAAAGGGTATGGATAGAATGATGGGGTAGGTGTGTGATGGGATGGCGAGTTCAAGACCAACATTGGCACATGTGGTGGTGTATGTGAAAGGATGGGAGGATTAATGGATTGAGAATGTGGGGATAATGGAGGAGATGCGATAGTGAATTTTGGGACATAAGGACCCAAAACAGATTTAGGAGATGAAAGGGGTGTATGATTGGCTTTTGGATTAGCAACTTTGGATGTTGTTATGGATGCTTCATTTGAAGGCATGGCATCTTTTTTCTTTGAGATCCATAGGGTTTTGATCTTTCCTTTGGTGGGCCTTTGTGGCCTATGGATTTGATTTGGATTCTGGATTTGATTTTTCTTTTTATCACCATGTCTTTTAGAGGGGACATGAGGAGCTTTTGATTCATGTGGATGTTTAGATTTATGCATTTTTACTTTAGCATCCAAAGTTATTTTAATAGCAATGGGATGGGTGCTAGGAGATGGATGATGTGGAGAGATGGAGGTAAGATTATGGGGATTATGTGTAGATGGAGGATGTGTAGGTATGTGCCTTTGTTGATCTTGATTAGGGGACATGCAAGTGGGATGTTTATGATGGATGAAATGGATAGGTGATGAATGGATGAAAGGATGAATATGATGAGATGGAGGAGGTGATTTTGGGATATAAGGGCCCAAAACAGATGTAGTGGGTGGAGGGACATAAGGACCCAAGATGGATGGAGTAGATGAAGGATGGGAGATGGTGGATGGAGGGATGTAAGGACCCAAAATGGATGGAGTAGATGGAGGAATATGGATGGTTGTTTCAAGGTGATATGATGGAGGAGGAGGGATGGCAACATACGATCTAGTGGAGTGATGGGAAGAGCCTATATTTCTTTTGGAATAGGCTCATTGACGACGTCTAGAGGTTGTACCAACATCTTTAGATTTTGAGGCTTGAGAAATATGTCCAAGACTTTGCATATAGATTTGTTCTTTGACCTGGATGGGCTCTAAAATACCTTGCTCATGAAGGCCTATACCTTTTCCTTGATAGTTCATGTTCTTGAGCATGCGATCCATGATAGGATTTGTGTTATTCTAAAAACATGATGCGAGTCCATTATTAGGTGGAGGAGGATGGGTGGTATATACGCTATGTTTTTCTTCTGCAAGGAGACCACCATGGAAGAAGGTGAGAGTACCAAGGGGATATAAAAGTGGTGTGGGGATAGTAGGTTTAGGCGACGATGGAGGATCATGAGATGGAGATGATGGGATAGCAACATCTTGGTCAGGAAGAGTGAGGGGTAAGGGATCAAGAGAGGGATTAGGTGACATGATAGGATCTGGATTTGTGGTAGTGAGTGATAAGGGATCATGTGATGGAGATGGAGATACAAACTCATGAGATGGAGCGGTGGAATCTTGAGTGCAAAGGGGATCATGGGATGGAATGGATGGGGGATTATGATCTTTAGATGGACTAGATGGGACAACAGGATCTTGATGTGGAGAAGGTGATATGTTGGCATGCTTTGGATCAAGCTCTTGGAAAGCTTCATCGTGTGAGGGAGGTATGATGACAAAGTTTCAGAGGGACTCCTCAAGTTGGGGAGATGGAATGATGGAGGATTCATGAAGTTCAAGAGAGGGGATTTCGGTGGATCTAGGAGGAGGATGGATTGGATTTGGTTATCTTTGATGGGTTTGATGATGCTCAAAATAGGAGACGGGGGTTCAATGGATTCGGTGGGTGTGATGGTATCAATGGTTTGAGTGGTGCTAGAGGTGGTAACAACAATAATAGGTGTTGGATGGAGAAGGGGCTCGTCACTAATGATCATGGATGAGGGATTGGGACTACGTGGTTCCACAACTTCAAGATGTGGAGTGGGGAATGTCTTCTTTGTCATAAATCCTTGGAGAACTTCTGGAGTGAGGAACTTGCATACTCTAGGCTTAGATGGTGAGGTAGGAGTGGATGAAGGATTATGGATTGGTAGGGGATTAGGGCTATGGATTGGTGGATTAGGATTAGATTGATGAATGGGATTGGATGGAAGATTAGGATTAGGATTAGATGGAGGATTAGGATTGGATGGAGGGTTAAGGTAAGGATATTGGAATGGTGAATTAGGATTGTAGTAAGGATATTGGGATGGTGGATTAGGATGGGAAGATTGAGATGGAGGATTGAGATAGGGAGACGTGGATGATAGATTAGGATAAGAAGATGTGGATGTTGGATTAGGATAGGTTGATGGGGGTGTAGGATTAAGATAAAAAGGTGTGGATGTTGGATTAGGATGAGTAGACTAGTAAGGAGGATTATGATAATGGGACATGGATGAGGGAGTGTAATAGGGATATTGGGATGGTAGATTAGGATAAGAGGATGTGAGTGTTAGATAAGAGGATGGTGTAGATGAAGGATATGACAAATATGCAGACAGGGAAGGTACTGGATATCCCTTGTCAAAGGTAGCATAAGGAGCGTGATTAGGCATGGATGAAGACATAATGAGATAACTTGAAGGGATGATTGTATATTGGAAAGCGGGTGGAGAAAGCTTACTAGAAATGATAGTGTCAAGGGGATCTATGTCATATTCCTCTTGATTGACAAGACATTCGTTATCATCGTTGACGTAATTAGGGTTTCCCTTGAATACTATTGATGGAGGATAAGGATTCATGATGATGAAAGGATCAAAGATTTTGGATGGAAATAGACTAAAGCTCAAATCAAGATTTAGGTCAAGCTCATATCAGGATTGGATTACAACTCAAATTAGGATGATTGGATGATGTAATGGGATTGATTCTGAAAATCGGATTTGATTACCAAAGGATGATATTGACACTAAATCTACTTCGAGATGGAAGTATATTGGTTGGGTCTAAGGTGATTGGATAAGGATGTGATTGGATTGGATTGGATAAGATCGAATGATGGATTAGATAGGATGATGAAAGGGATTGGAAAAATCCATTCAGAGATTACCCTAGGTGACT
The DNA here is from genome assembly GCA_007258455.2 of Sequoia sempervirens. Classification (NCBI taxonomy): domain Eukaryota; kingdom Viridiplantae; phylum Streptophyta; class Pinopsida; order Cupressales; family Cupressaceae; genus Sequoia; species Sequoia sempervirens. The sequence continues at coordinate 669,477,020 of VDFB02058242.1, read as the reverse complement.
TAGTATACTGATTGATTGGATTAAAGGATAAATGTATGATTGCGGCACTGAATCCACCTTGAGATTGAAAGCAGATTGATTGGGCTGATGATGATGATTAACTTAGGATGGATGACAATCCTAAGCAGATGTTGATGATGATGATCAATTTTAGACACCTAGGTCAATTCGAATAATAACCTGAAACGAAGTTCAGGAGATTTGGATGGGGAAAAAAATGATCTAATTGGGGGAGTGGATGATAGGAATCAATGAATGAATACTCAAAATGACTAAACGATTGATCAGATTGGATGAACGACTCTCAGAATGAGGAGATGAAAGCTCAGGATGGATGAAATATTACTCAGAATGAGTAAATGAATGATCGAGAGGGATGAACGACTACTCACAATGGATGAATGATTCTTGGAATGAGAAGATGAAGGTTTGGAATAGATGAGAAATTACTCAGAACAAGTAGATGATTGCTCAAAATAGGTGAACGACTACTCATAATGAGTAAACGACTGCTTGGAATGGATGAATGTTTACTTAAAATGAGTGATTAGATGATTGAAATGGATGAACGACTACTCGAAATGAGGAGATGAAAGCTCGGAATGACTGAATGATCACTGAGAAAAAGTAAATGAATGATCAAAACAGATGAACAACTCTCAAAATGGATGAACGAATGCTCGAAATGAATTAATGAGCACTTGGAACGAGTGAACAACTGATCGAAACAAGAGAAGGAGGTTCATAATGGATGAACGTTTACTTCGAATGAGTGATCAGATGATCAGAATGGATGAACGACTGCTCAAAACGATAAAAGGAGGCTCGGAATGGATGAATGTTTACTCAGAATGAGTGATCAAATGATCAAAATGGATGAAAGACTACTTGAAATGATAGGAGGCTTGGAATGGATGAATGTTTACTCGAAACAAGTGATCGAACGATCGAAATGGATGAACGATTGCTCAGAACGAGTAAATGGTTACTTAGAATGAAGGAACGACACTCAAAATGACCAAATAGAGGATGAAAAAAGTTGTTTGAAGGGCGGGTCTGCCCCTGGAATAGGTCAAGTCCACCCCTGGAAGGGTAGGTATGGCTCTATAAAAGGTCAAGTATGGTTTTGGAGGGTGGGTATGGCTCTGGAAAAGGTCAAGTATGAACTGGGTTTTCACAAAAATTACTAAGGCAAAGGACCCAAAACACGACAAATAGCAATCAGAGGACAAGGTTGACTCGACTAAACAAAAAATTACTGATTTTACACAAAGAAAAAAGTTTAAGCAACATGATCCTAAGATTAGTAGAGTGGGTATGGCCAACAAAGTCCTCTATTCTAGGGTAAACAAGGTTGCTAGGGAGTCCTCGATATACACCCGGTATGTGAGGTCTAAACTGTGAACACCAGCCTGTCACAAGCGTGAGTCGGGAACCTTAGCAAGATATTAAAGGCTCATACCAACTCTTCACATCATCCCGACGCTTTGCCAGTAATGATGTGGTTGGATTGGGGTACAACTTTGGCTCTCCCCCCTTTGTATACCCTGTCGGTACACATGGTTAGGATCGTCCCTTGGGGTGATAAAATCCCCAAGCAGGTCCCCTAAGAAAAAGAAAAATGGGGGACCCAAAAGGACTTGGTAAGCTATGATTTCTCATTACCTAGGATCACCAAATGGTGCAAGGGTATTGGATACGTCAATATCCTACCACAAGCATGGCACACAAAGTATATTGACACCCCCTAGTTAATCTATGTGCCTAAATTAATGAAAAACGTTAACAAACAACTAATAGCTGTTTTAAAATGGATAGCTCTGCAAGAAACTCGTTAGTACTTTGTTTTTCATTTTCCACCAAATGCTAGTCAGATCCTTGTATAGACACCAACAACAAATGTTAAGGGGTTAGAAATACTCAAAACAATTGAAAATAGTGCTTAAAATTCAGTTTTCACCTTCTAGAAAAAAGTTGTTTTGGGTGGGTTTTCCCCTAGTTTTAGTCAGGTCCACCCCTGGAGGGCAAGCCCACCCCTAAAAAAGGTCAGGTCCACCCTTGGACTAGATCAGGTCTGCCCTTGATGGGCGGGTCTGCCCCTTTGTGAAAAAACTAAAAAATCTTATATTTCTAGACTTTATGGAGGGCAGGTTTGCCCCCTGGTCAAGTTCAGGTCCGCCCCTCTACTAGGTCAAGTCCACCCCTGGTGAGTAGGTCTGCCCCTGGAAGGGCAGGTATGCCTCTTTGCTAGGGCGGGTCCACCCCTCTACAACCTGCACCTACAAACAGTAAAAAAATAGAGAACGTGAAAGCAAGAGACCCGTCTGTGGATCCCACCGGGCATGCCAAAAATGTGATAAGGTGAAAATCCTTGTTCCTAAATGTGCAACAACAACAAGAATGCAAGAAACAACAAAGAACACCTAACACCTCAAGATTGGGCAAAAATGTTAACAAACGTAGATGAAATGATTATACCTTGCTAAGTTGCTCCTTTGGTTAGCCCTTTGATATTTGATGTTGTGTATGCTCCTTTTGATGGAAAAAGATGTGAAATGGGACACAAAGATGGTTGAAAGTAGATGAGTATGAGATGCAAGTGTTATGGTGAAGGAAAAGTGTGAAAATTGGCTAAGTATGGCTCAAATGTCAAATTGGCAAGAGTTTGGTAGCAAAATCATGAACCCCCTAAATGAGAGAAAATAGGGGGTATTTATAGAGGAATTTGAATTCTCTAGAGAATTCAATGGTTGATATTTATCCAACAAGGCCAAGATGAAGGGAAATGGTGAGTTGAGGACTCACAAGCCCTCATATTTTGACATGTAGAATGTGAAGTGGCTAAGGACGTGATGAGGTGTAAGTGAGGTGGAAGGACATGTGATAGAGGTACTTGCAAGTACTTTGATGTGACATCTCAATGATCACATGGGGAAGAGATGATTCCTTGGAGGAATAAAAGGGAATTAAAAATTCCTATGATTGGGAGATCTTGCGGACAAGACAAGGTTCCCAAAAAGAGAGGTGAGAAGTACCTTGGATAAAACAAGGTGCTTAAAAAGGTAAGTACTTACCCACATGTGACTTGATGTGACAAGTCAAAGATTCTAGAAGACTTTGGCACATGTGATGTGACAAGTCAAATGTTCTAGAACTTGCATGGGGAAGAGAAGATTCCTTGGAGGAATAAAAGTGAATTAAAAATTCACATGGGGAAGAGAGGAGCCTTGGATGAATAAAAAAGAATTAAAAATTCCTTGGGGGATGGGGAGAGTTGACCAAGGTACTGATTAGGCTTAACTGATCAGTAATTAGAGGATAATTATGGGTTAATGAGGATTAAAAGCCAACTTGCAAAAGTTGGAGGATGTGACACATCCTAATCAAGGATTAGGCATGTGCACATCCCTAATGAAGAGATTAGGCATGTGCACATCCCTAATGAAGAGATTAGGAGGTGGGTTAGGATTAAGAAAAAGATGTGGCCTGTGAGGAATTAAATAAATGTCATATTTATTTAATTAATTTGATGAAAAGGAGGATTAAAGAGATAAGGTATCTAATTATTAACTAAATACCTTAGGGATTTGGCAGAATTAAGGGTATTAATTAGATAATAGTGATATTACCTAATTATTGCAAATAAAAGGATGTTTAGATGAAAAGGGATAAATTTGGACCAATGTAAGTGTCCAAATTTTGGTGTCTACACCATGAAATTAGACAAACCTACCAAGGAAACACACAAAGGAAAAACCAATAAAATTATGTTAGGCCTCTAAATATTATCAATCTAAATTTTGCTAAAATATTTAAAGGCCTTTGTTCCAGCATATAATAATCTAGCTCAAGATCATGAATGGTGTTACTCATTCAATCAACCACACAACCAAAATTAATGTAATAATGGAGAGTTTGTTCAGACTCTATTGTTTCAAAATGAATCATCATCTAAAAAATAACATTTTAAACCAATTCAAGTAGTTGGTAGGAAAGATAATTTTTTAGGAGAATCCACATTGATCAACCAGCATGAGGCTAATTTGTGCTTCAATAGATATGAGTGCTAATATAGTGGCCTAGAATACAATGTCAAAGAAAAGAGTAGTGGAGGGTGGGACATTTGCCACAATTGGTTAGAAGAAAACTTCCCAACCATCTCAAGGGGATACACAAGTAGGTATAATAGTTAATACCTATGTATCATAGTCAAATTAGACTTCTAGCAAGTGTAACAAAGAAAAATATCAACCTTACGTCAGATAATCAACAAAGTTGTACTCTCTTGTTACCAAATTTTCCTCAAATGTTGGTAGTTCCCCTTTCAATATTTTGGAGTAGATGAAGAAGGTCGATCTAAATTTTATCATGTGGGAGGCTTTGTCATCGTAGAGGCATTTATTGCGAAAGCATTAAATGATATCAATCAACCAAGTGGTGTTTCAAAACAAGAAGGAAAAACAACACTAACTAGCCTCATCCAACTAAAGGAAGAAGAAAACGTAAGTAGGACAAGTAAGCCACCTCTCTTCTATATGAATTTAATCACTAGAGGTCATCTAGTCCATACTTGTATAATATATTCAAGGGCTAAGAAAATTTAATGCCCAAGAAAATAGTTGATCTCCTTGGCATTAAATGTGAGAGATCATCCAAGGGTGTTGTCAATTGGATGGAACTATTATTAAGATAGTGGGATTCATTAAGTCCATTTAAAATTAACCCTACATGCATGCCTATGTTGCAAAGTTTTGCAAGAAATATTATTCATTGACCTCCGTGCATTATTTTCTATATGCTTATCTAGATAATTCACAACTAAAATGGGAGGGTAATTATCTCCCCATTGGTCACATATGATATTTAAAACAAGGTATGGCACGAAGGTGATCATCAAAGAAAATCCCATTGCCAAAGAAAACATTGAACCCTACACAACTATCCCCATGAATATGAATTAAATATTGCATGATGGAGGAGGAGAGTATACCATTCATGAACATGCTACCCATTTGAAGAGGTCCTTGATTTTCTATTGGATGAATGAGGTGGTTATTTTTATTTTAATCCATACCATGAGGTAGAATAGATTAGACTAGGAACCTATTTCATATATGAGGAAAATACCCCCTTCCCTAACCTCATGAAGGTTCACAAAGATGCATAGGGTTTGTGGTAGATGTATTTTGATGGCTTGAGAAATAAAAATAGTGCTAGTGTTGGTGTATCCCAACAAAGAAAAGTATTACTTATCATTCAGGCTCCAATTTAGCTACACTAACAATGTGGTTGAATATGAAGCTCTAATCCAAGGTCTCCAACTTGCACAAAAGATAGGTATCAAAGTATTACATGTTTATGGTGATAACAAGCTAGTTGTAAATCAATTAAATATCAAAGCACGAATAAGAACAATCTAGACTCAAGTCCTATAAACACAAAATTTGGGACTTGATTGAGGGCTTTGATGGATTTGGCATTTGGACCATTGTTGGAGGGAAAAACAAGAATGTTGATAGACTTGCAATGATTGGAGCACAATTTGATATACTTTCCCAATGTTGTAAACAATAAGGAACATCAAATCATGCTTTTGGTGAGGTTTGTTTTCCTAGTATACAATTGAAGAAATTGACAGGTCTTTGAAAATCACCAACTAATAGTCAAATTCATTCAAAATGAATAATTTTTCCTATAAAAAGTTAATGCATGTTGCACTATGAATACATAGATCAAATCATGCAAATGAGAACAAGTTACCAAGGGGTCGCATCACTCTAGAGTGAATTTTCAACTCAGATGGCCAATTTTTTGAAGGAATGTAGATACCCTCTAGGTCTAGTTGAGGAAAAGAGAAGAAATTTCAAGTTATAGCCCATTCCCTATCTCTTAGTGGATGATATACTATCCAAAAGGTACCTAAATGGAGTGATAATAAGATGCATTAAGCAAGATCAAGTCAACAAAATATTGGAAGAATTTCATTATGGTTCATTAGGGGGCCATTTATTTGCAAAGACCATTTCTATTAAGGTATAGTGAGGGCTAACTATTATTGGCCAAACCTATTTAATGACACTAATAAATGGGTGAAGAAATATAAAAAAATTCTTTATTTTCTAGAAATAAAATATTGATTGTATTCTCTCCCTTCATCCTATCCAAACAAAAAAACCATTCACATGGTGGGGTTGGAATTTATTGGCATGATAAATCTACCATCCAGTACTAGTCACAAATGGATTTTGGCAATCAAAGACTATTTCACATATGGATAGAGGCAGTTGCATTAAAGGATGCTATCGAGGCTATATTTTTGGATTTCCTAGATATAATTGTGACTAGGTTTGGTGTCCCCTCCACCATCATATCTGATAATTCCAAATGCTTTGTTAGCACCTAAATAAATGAGTGGGAAGTTAAAAATGGTATATATTTGAATACCTCATCAAATTATTATCCTCAGGGTAATAACTTGTTTTCAAGTCCACCAACAAACCTTATCAACATAATCAAGATAACCATTGAAGATAGCCAAATGTCTTGGCATAGTAAGCCCAAGATAATCCTTTGGGCTAACAAAATCTCTCCAAAAGGACCTATTAGCAATTTTCCTTTCATGTTGGTTTATGAGAATGAAGCAAGGCTCCCATTATCACTAGATTTTCATTCTCTTGAGTTAGCACAACAACTAGATATGTTAGAAAATGATGCAATGAAAATGAGTTTGGTTGAGCTAATGGAGTTGGAGTAAATAAAAAACAAGGACATGCATATCCTTCAAACTCACCAATTAGGTTAAAAGGAATTTTGACAAGAAGGCTACCAACAGAGTGTTCAAAGAGGGAGACCTTGTCTTGGAGTGGGATGCATATAGATCCAAGGATGGAAGACATACAAATTTTGATGCCATTAGGAGTGGCCTAGATACATCATCACTATCTTTAAGCAGGTTAATGCATTCAAACTCTCCACAATGGATGGTGAGATAATTCTTATCCAAATTAATGGGATATACCTCAAGCATTCATTTTGAGGTAAAATTGTAAAAATTATGTTCATATTGGTTTGGTTTTGTTTCTCATTAGGCGAAGGCATGATCTATATCTTTTGTTGTTTTCCTATAAGTGCATTTCACACTGTATGTTCTATTTTATGGTGTTTTGAGGGGAGCCTTTTCATTTGATATAGCCTTGTGACACCTATGCCCAAAAAATACTTAAGGCTTATGGATTCCATGTTTAATAGAGAAATATATCACTTAAGTCACCAAACTATTGTCACTTTGTGTCCCCCTTGTATCTTCTTACTGATTATAATCAATCTAAGAAATTTGTGTGGGTAATTGTGTGAAGTTATACTTCTAGTTGTGACTTTCCCTTACCTTCACCTTATTCAGTTACCCAAAATAAAAAAAACCCAAAAAATTGTCTAAGTGTGAGGTTTATCTAAGTTTATTATAGAAGGCCCAAATATGTATCTCTAATTCAAATTTGGAAAAAAATATGTAAAAATTGGCTAAGTTATGCTATTGCAAAAATTTTAGGCTCTACAAGATATTGTGAGAGTTTTGATGGTGTTAGGATATATCCATGATAGGGTCAAAGTTCCTCAATATCCATGACACGGTAAAAGTTTCGCAATATCGATGATAGGGTCAAAGTTTTGCAATATCCATGACAAGGTCAAAGTTACGTAATATCCATTATAGGGTCAAAGTTTTGTGATATCTATGATAGGGTCAATTTTTTGTAATATCCATATGGAGGTCAAATCTCCACAAAAGAAAAGAAGGACTCGATAAATACCAAAGGCAATAGGGATGTTTTGTGGAGTTTTGGGGATCTATAAGACACTGCAAATTTTTTAGGGATGATTGGATATATCCATATCCCAACCAAATTTCCCCTTTCAACTAAAATGATGGAAAAACTGCATATCTAGATGAGGGTTGGATTTTTGCAAAAGGCTAAAATAGAGGGTTAAATTCCAAGAAACACCATTAATGTTGCAACAACTCCCTTAGCTATCAAATCTTAAGTCATGGAGGATATAGAAAGGATTTTAACTAATTTTTCACATATTCCAAAGGGAAAAGTGGCACCCATATTGCATTTATTCAATTGTAGATGTTTTTTTGTTGGAAGTTTGGAAGTCTGTCATTGTTGATGCAATTAGGAAACATTAGCATGAAGTGTACATACATCGATTGATTCAGATGACCGAGTGTTGCCATTGATGTCAACATCGTGGGGAATCATTTTTGGTGTCATTTGTATAGTACTAACTAAACTAGAAAGATGATCTATCAAGAATTTGGCTAAGTATTTTCTTTTGATGATGTTGTGGTTTAATCTATCAGTTTTTGGGTTTGCACTTAACCACAAGAAGAGGTATAACTCTGATCTTTTAATTATACCATGAAGGATGGCTTATACAACTATATTCAAGATCTCCTAAAGTTTTGTGAGGTGGACTAGAAGATATCAATGACAAAGATCAACTCTGTATATCACTGTCATCTCTATGTTTAGTGTATCAGTGTGGGAGATTACACATTTCCTTGAGAAGAATGTTTTTGTGCTATAGTTCTAAAGATAGACTCACTAATGTCAAAAAATCATTCATAAATTTGAAGAAAGAATGAATCTAGAAGTCTCTTGTATGGAGAAATGTATGTATGATTGAAAGTTTTTGTGATTAGGTCCAATTCTTGGCCGACCCAATACATGATATGTGTTGTGAAGAATAAATATATATTGCAGATGTTAGTTGGATCTATATTAGATCCATATTGACCTAAATTAAGTATTGCATGTTTTTCTTTGGTGCGAAGATAATTTTGAATCATGTGTGGCACTGACAAAAGCTATTTTAGATTATTTTTGTTTACATATAATTAGGCCAACCTAATTGATGTATGTGAATGTAATTGGGTATATATATGAGATATTTTGGAGTTGAGAAGACATAAGAGTGAGTATGAATGACATATCAGGTGTGAGTGATCTCATATGATGTGAACATGCAAATTCAGAGGCAAGAGATTAGAATAAGAGCAGAGTTGTTGAGCGACTACTAAGCAAAGTAGTACTTTGTATTCATAGCTTCAAAGGAATTGAAATATAGCACAAGGGAGGTGCACTTTGTATCAGTTCATACTCTGGAAGTGAGCCATTTTTTTATTTTACTTAACTCTAGCTATGAGCATTATAAGGATAGTGCATCCTGGCAGTGAGCCCCTGTATTAATATTGTTTTTTTCCATTTTGGTTTTTCCACATAAAAATCTTGTTGTTCATGTGCTATGTGACTTTTTGGATGATTCATGCTTTCATTCTTTATTTATGTTAATATGTTTTGGTGATTGGATAAGCAGTGTTCAAAAGTTTAATAGATTAATATTGATTCACCCCCCTCTCAATATTCTAAATGTTAAATATTTTCTTATAGAATACCATCCCTAATCTTGATTTTTTAGTGGATTTTTGGAGGGTTTATCCACTTCATGCATGTATTCATCAATGTGAAGGTATGACATGGGTGTCAGTGTCATTTTCACTAACCTTTGACTTGATTTTTTGGTGGACACATGTTTAGATATCATTGGTAGGGTTATGGCTAGGGTTTATTTCCCTGACACATGCTCCTTTCTCTTACACCCTTGTGAGATTTAAAGACACTTTTGTGCTCATTGCAAAGGGTTATTCCTTTGATTTTTGGAGAAGATCATGAAATTTTACACCTTTGTAATTGTAAAAGTAGGTCACATGCCTCAATGTTAATGAAATTGCTTCTTTATCTTTGTATCAATGGGTATTTTTCTGAAAGGTTAGCAGATTAAATCGATAATATTAAACCCAAAGAAACTATAGAGCACAATGAAAGAAAAATAAAATAAATGATTATACCAGATAATGTGCAAAGCATTCATGATTCATCTCCATAGCACCTTCTAACTTGCTACAATTGTGATTTTGATTGTTGCCCTCAGATTTGAGGGTGTGAGCAAATGACTATGACCATGTCCAAAGCAAGGTTTGAAGGATTTAAATGACTATAATGTTACCATATAAATGATGAACATTAAACTATGTTAATATGACTATGCCTATGACTCAATAAGTAATCAAATCAAATATGCCAAATGTAAAGTGTGTGTGTGTGTCTAAGCGTGAGTAGACCAAAAATGTGAGCAAAATTGGCATTTTATAGAAAATGCAATTTTGTACAGACGACCAAGATTAAAAGTTGATGGAAGCCTAAAATTAGAGGTCAAGATTGCGTGTGACAACCCATAATTAGGGTTAGGGAAAAAATCTGAAGTGAGCGGCCAAGATGTAATTTGAGAAAATCAAATCGACAGTTGAAAATAAATGTGACAAGAGGATAAAGATTAGCCAGAAAAAGAAAGATTTTGAAAAATCAAGAAGATAAAGATGGGACAGAAAGATAAGACTCGAAAAATCAATAATTTTACCAATTACTTGATTTATGGAAGAAGATTACCATTTTTGAATTAAAATTAATTCAAAAATATGGATTAATGTGACAGTAAATAATTGATTTTGGATTATTTACTAAAAGAAGTGGTAGTTAACAATGTGAGATCATTTTAAATAATTAATTTTATTTAAAATGAGGGAAATGTCCAATAAGCCAATTAAATAATTAAAGATAATTATTTAATTGAAGAAGGTGGCCCATAATTAAATAAATTAATAAATCTATTTAATGATAAGAATTAGTGACATATTTAAATAAATAAATAAAATAAGTCAAAAATATGCCCTAGTGCAAAATACGATGAGGAAGAATGACGAGGAAGGTATGGGAAATAATCCTTCAACATTTTACAAAGTACTAATAGTCGTTGCTCGAATCATCATTGGGCGGATTATTGTAATGGCCAACAAACACCATGATATGACATAGATCAAGGTGTGCAAGGTCGTACCATCACGTGAGACAAACAGTCGCAAACAAGGATGGCCATGACTCATACTAAGAGCATGATTTCCCTAGTCTTTTTGTCATAACCGGCCACAAGCATAGAAAGACAAATAAAGACAACAAAGACAAGTCATGAAACATTGTTGCTCCTCTAAATCCTACTGCCAGGACATCCTTGAGGAACTAGCAACATGACTGCCTGAAAAAGACAAGACAAGCCAATCATCATGATACATCACTGCTTCTCTAAATCCCATTGTCAGGACATCGCAGAGAAACTAGTAACATGACAGTCCAAAAAAGACAAAATAAGACAATCATCATGATATGCTGCTGCTTCTCTAAATCCTATTGTCAGGACATCGCAGAGAAACTAGTAACATGATAGTCCAAAAAAAGAAAAAATAAGACAATCATCATGATACGTTGCTGCTTCTCTAAATCATGTTGTTAGGACATCACAGAGAAACTAGTAACATAACAGTCCAAAAAAAAAGACAAAAAAAGACAATCATCATGATACGTCGTTGCTTCTCTAAATCTTGTTGTCAGGACATCGCAGAGAAACTAGTAACATGACAGTCCAAAAAAAAAAGACAAAATAAGACAATCATCATGATACGTCGATGCTTCTGTAAATCCTGTTGTCAGGACATCCTCAAGGAACTAGTAGCATGATGATGAAAAATTAGATGCCAAATGTTTGCCAAGTGTCCGGATGTCGAAATGTCAAGCTTGCCAAGTATGTTGAGATGCCAAATGTCAAATGCTAGAGGTGTCATATTTGCCGATGTTGGATGCTAAAAGTGTCATGTTTGACGATGTCGGATGCCAAAGGTGTCATGTTTGACGATGTCAATGTGTCGAATGTCAAAGCTTTCCAAATTCAAGGACACATCCTGAATAATGTCAATGTCAAAAGGACCGATCCCTAAGTGTTAATAGGATTCCTCGAAGTGTCAGGTGACAGTGACAATACCTAGGAAGGACACATCCTAAGGTATAAATAAGTGACGAAGGTAATCCTTTAGAAGGACACATCTGAAGAACAAACAAGAGCTAATTATGTGACTAGTTTTGACTGAGTTTGACTTGTTTTGACTGAAATTGACTAAATTTTGACTGAGTTTGACTACATGTCGATGTTGACATGCTGATTTGTGTGACTTGTTTATTAAAGGATTGCCAGAGTTTGTTTTGCTTGTTTTCAAATGGTCTATTTTGAATTTAAGAATTTTGGCATGTGTGCCAGTGTAGTGCTATGAACCCTAATGGACTGACCTAGTGTGGCCTCAGGGGCTCATCGACAGATGGCCTTTCCTACGTCATGCACTCAGAGACCTCGTAGTTTGAGATGACCAATGACTTTGTCTTGATGACCAAAGATTGAATCATGATTTTAATGTTGACAAACCTAAAAGGACTGACCTAATGTCTCGGGGGCTCGAAAATGAGCCTTGCCTATGTAGCAAATGTGCAGAGACAACGTAGTTCAGACAAATGACAAAGACTGACTGGCGTGACTGACATGATGAAATATGACTCTTTTTTTTGTGCTTTTCTCCAAGACATTTTTCAAATTTTTAGGTCTTTTTTCAAGACATTTTATGATGTTTTTGTCTCTCTTCAGGACGTTTTTCAATTTTTAGGTCTTTTTCCACTACATTTTATGATGTTTTTGTCTTTTTTTAGGACTTTTTATGTTGTTTTTGTCTTTTTTTCAAGACATTTTATGATTTTTAGGTCTTTTTTTTAGGACATTTTTACAATGTTTTTGTCTTTTTTCAGGCCATTTTACAATTGTCGAGACCATGTGCGATACCCACTATAGTTAGGTGATAAGAATTTCCCCTAGTCAGGTCCTAGACTTGGCCAAATTCGAAGGACATGAAAAGGATATGCTTGGGAGGACGGATGGGCAGTATGCAAGACTTGATGTCAACTGTTTGTCAACCATGAAAGGAAGAGTGTAATGTCATGGCAATAATTGTGGTAGTCATGGAAAAAAGTGTTTCATTATGGACCAAGGTAGATAAAGTGACAGTAGATGGCAGATCAATGATTGACTACGCATGACACCTGTTTGCCAAGTTTTCACTTTTGGACAAATTATTTCTCTTTACTATTTTTGTCATTTTTTCATTTTTTTTAGTGTCATGAAGACGCCTGTTTGCCAGGTTTTCATCAGGGTGACGATTTTTTACTATTTTCTCATTTTTTTGTATTTTTTCAGGACTTTTTCCCTAGCTCTCTGAAGCTGGGTATAAAATTGATAAATGCCAGATTCATAGACTGCCTTGATGATGCCCCGATCCTGTGTGGATGACCATGCTGGATGAAAGGACCCAATCGAGATGAGGAGTATGAGTGGAAAATATGAAGAATGATAGATTTGGTGGATGAAAGAGGCTAGGGTAGGATTCCTAATGTGCACACTATGTGGGCCATCAGGCTCCAACCAAAAAGGAGCTTGGGCGACCAACGAGCTAAAGTACAAGAAGGGGTCGTCGTCAAAGATACATTGAAAGACATCGCCAATGGAGGAATATGATGGATATGTGAACATGGATGGGTGGAATGGAATATATGGTATGAGGGAAAGTGACATGGATGGATACCTTGCATCAACAAGATCTTTGATTGACTTTTTTCCTTGATAGATGGCCCCAGTGATTTTTGATGGAGAGGCATACTTCGAGATTGACTTTTGCTCAATTTTACTTTTGAATTTTATTTTTGATTTGTGTGATAGCTTTTTATTTTGGCTAGGGGACTTATCTTGATCTTCTTTTCATTTTGATTTTTCCAATAGATTTTTATTTTGGCTAAGGGACTTGTCTTGATCTTCTTTTCTTTGCATTATTTCTTTTGATTTTTGATCTCCTTTTAAAGATAGCTCATCCATTGGAGCTTTTCCCTTATTCTTTTCTTGAGCCATGACTTGTTTATCCATGTCTACGATGCAAGTGGGCGTGAGTGATATGGAGGAAGTAGGTGAAGTGAGAAGAATGTTTAGTGGATGAATGGGAGTGGCAATGCCATCAATGAAATCTTTTGGACTATCCTTTTCAATACTATTAACATCAAAGGAGGATTGTACATCCTTAATGACTTGGCAAGATGGCTTAGTAGAGGTGACAATAAGAGATTCATATCCTAGCCTAGGGTATGTGGGATGGAAGGATGATGATTGAATATCCTCAGTGGGGTCATGATCAAAGAGGGGGTTATCGTAGATGTCTTGGTCAAACAGGGGGTTATCGTAGATATGAAAAGATTGAGTGGAAGTAGATATGGAAAAGGATGATGTATCATCAAGGTCCCAAAAGGTTTCAATCAAAGCATGACCATATCTTTGTGTTCCTTTTGTAGCTATCTTGACATCAACATTAGAATTTTGATCTTTCTCAGCAACATTAGCATTGTCATTTGTTGGTAAATTGTCCATATGATATTCTCCACATCCCATATCATGAATTTGGACCTTGGGGTTGGATGGCGGGGTAAATGAAGTGGATGACTTGGTCAATGAGGAAGGTTCAATGTAGCAATATGATGAGGCTTCTTGGTTGAAAGGTACTTGGAATTGAGTAGTCCCTCTTAGATTGTTGCAATATTGAAAGGGGTCTAGATCACTTGCGATTGTAATTTCAATGCCTTCATAAGGAAACTTCAGACATTGATGATATGTGCAAGGAACAACCTTTAGGGCATGAATCCAAGGTCATCCAAGTAAGATGTTATAGGGTAATTCAAGATCCAGGACTTGGAAAGTTGTATCTACAATGACTGGCCCAACTCTGATGGGAAGAGTGATCACACCTCGAGAGGAATGTTCTTCATCATCATATGCCTTTATGACTATGCTCTTTGTAGCATCTACACAAGCATCAGAAAAGCCTAGAGCCTTAACCAGTTTTAAGGAGCATATGTTCAATCCTACTCTACCATCTACTAAAACTCTTCTAACCTTGTGCTTATGGATGAAAACTTTGATGTGTAATGCGTCATTATGGTTGGTCTTGGGTGACGAATAATCTTGGTTGGAAAAGGTTACATGATGGGTTTAGTTAGGTATCCCACCATGGCCTCAAACTGGTTGACATCAATGTCTTGAGGGACAGAGGATTCTTGAAAGGTTTTGTCAAGTATAGCTTTATGCGCGGGAGAAATGTGAAGCAATTCTAGTATGGAAATTTGTGCAAGGGTTTTTCCTAATTGATCAATGAGATTAAACTAACTCTTAGGTTACCACTGCTTAGTGGACAAGCCAGAGTGTGGTTGCTTTGCAAATAGACCAAGTATTGTAATTTTTGACTGTCGAGGAGGAGGACTACCTATGGTGATTTTGCCGCTTTGAGTAGTGGTATTGCATTTAGGGGATCTTTTGATTGTTATGGTATTGGCATATTCATCATCGGTTTAGACATTATTAATAATGGTTCCTCCTAAATAATTGTATGCAGCGTGAGCGTAATTGGCTTGATTGTTATTATCTTTGGGACCTGATGTGGAGGCTTTATTAGAACCATGGTCTTGCAATGGGTTCTTATGAATGGTATGGTTTGCATTAGATGCGAATTGTGGCCCACCCACTTCAATTACTCGATTTTCAATGAGGCATTGGACAATGTTCCTTAGTTGTCAGCAAGAAGGTGTTTTATGTCCTGTAGACTGATGGTAATCACAAAAAGGAATTATCGTCCCACCATAATGGTTTAAACTGCCCTGGTTCATATGGCCTAGTGTCATCGAGTGTGATGAGACCATTTTGAAGGAGCTTCTTAAGGACATCCTCAATTGGCTCTCCCAAAGCGGTGTATGTTCATCTTTTTGGGAATTGTCTTATCTGGCGGGGTTGTCCTTGATTTTGTCTGTTTTGACCGTTTTGGTTATTTTGAATGACATTAGTGGGGGGTGTCAATATTGTAATCGGTTTGTTTTGTGGATGAGCTCCTTTAAGGGCAAGCACTGGTCCCATTGTGTTTACAGCCTTGGTGACAACAACGCCATCATGGGTAACATATTTATTTTTGACCCAATACTTATTTTTGTCTGTGTGTGGGTTTGTGTTTGTGTTTTTAGGACCATATTTTAATTCACCTTTAGCAATGAGGGCTTTCTCGACTTGGACACCCTTTTCGACCAAGTCCGTGAATGTTGTGCAACAATGAACTTGCAATCCATATTTCAAGGGGCCTAGAAGTGTTTGAACAAACATGTCAACCTTTTCTTTTTCAGGTATGTCAATGTGACAATGACTTGCTAGACTTCTCCATTTCTGGAAGAATGGGATAAACATTTCACCAACGTCTTCTTGTGTTAGATTGCATGGGCTAGTGATGGAGGTGTCCATGTCAACGTTATATGAGTAATTCTTTATGAATCTATCTTTAAGTTTATCCCATGTTTTTATCCCTTTCAAGGTGGTGAACCATTCAAGTGTAGGTCTTGTAAGACTCTTAGAGAAAAGTCTCATCAAGTAAGTCTTTTCATAGGAAATGTCCATACAGTTGGTCGTGAATTCTCGAATATGTTCAATAGGACCCCTCTTCCCCTTGTATTTGGTAAAGTGTGGTGCCACATATCCAGGTGGGAATGGTGGCATATATAAATTTGTGTCAAAAGGATACAAGGATAGGTCATATGACATGTGTGACTTCTTGTCGGATACTTGCATGTTTTCTATGGTCTTTTCTAAACCCATCACCTTAGCTTGCAAGGCATCAATTATAGGGTTATTTGTGGCAACATACGTGGGAGTGATAGATATGCCATGGGTCCCCATTTGTTGTGAAAAGATGTTGGTGTATTGTTGTGGGATGTGGTGTTGTGACATGTATGATGTGTTTTGGTTTGCATGTTGTTGATATTGAAATTTTGGATTGGGGATGAATATGGGATGAATATGTCAGAACATGCCCTCCAGTTATTTGAGTCAAAATTTGGGGAATATGGTGACCATGAATATTTTGGTGTCTGAATGATGCCATATGTTGTGTGTTTGGATTGCCTTGTCCAAATTGTTGAAATTGTCCAAGGGGAATATTCGTGCTTTGTCCTTGGGAGAGATTGGTATTAAATTGTGTTGACGTGTTAACATTTGGTTGTGGTCCTTGAACAAATACACGTCGGTTACTTCCTCCTAAGGGATTAAATGAGGTACCAATGAGGGGATTTGATGAGGATGCACCCATGGGGATAGATGTAGCTGTAAATAGAGGATTTGAATGGCTTGATGATGCACCCATGACACTCACCGAAGTGGTAAATAGAGGATTTGAATAACTTGCCCACATTGCTAAGGACCCAAAGGTGGCTCCAACCGATTGTGACGATATTGTGGACATTGTTGGCACTAATTGTGAGATGGGTTGTGTTCCTCCAACAGATGTTGCATTGATCGTATTGGAATTGTTCTAATTATTGGAGGTAGCACTAATGGTGATTGTGACAGTTTGCGAGGTAGCACCAACAAAAGTATTGCTTATGTTGTTTTGAGGTTGGATATTAATGGACATGTTGTTTGTATTGTTGACACTATGGTTAGGTGATGTTGGTCTCAAAGTATTCATGTCAAAGCCACGTGGGAACTTAACCCTTTGGTCCAAAAGCATGGCTAGATACCTTTGAGGGTCATGTAAGACTAAGTCTTCCATGAAATTGGCTACATCAGGATTTTGTGTTGTAGCTTCTAAGTCTTATGCATATACGTGTCCATGTCGATCTCTTTGTATGAATGGTTCAAAAATATTTTGTGATAAAGATGGCACGTTCATGGAATATTGTATGTTCATGTTGTTAAATGGGTCGGAAAAAGTCCATTTTTGGTTTGGGTCCCAAGTGTTATTGTTGATATTGGGATTGGAATCTTTTCCAAAGTTTGCCATTTTTATTTTCTTTCTTTGAAGCCTAGTTTCCACCATAAAAGGGAATTGATCAAATGAGGAAGATGAGAATGAAAACTAAATGCAAGGATGACACTAGCCTATGTTTTTGGATTTTTTGTGATAAAGGTGACAATGCAAGGTGATAATGACGTTTTCCTAAGGAGATGATTATAAAGAATGACAATGCAAGATGACAAAGTTGTCTAAGCCTAAGTGCCAAATGAGGACTAGGATGATAATGTTGACTAAGGAGATGATTAATGCGAAGTCTAGGTACAAAATGAGGACTAGGATGGACAATATTTTTGGATTTTTGAGAGATAATGCATGTGAAGTGAGGACTAAAATGAATGAAATTTGGAGAAAGGTTTTTCTAACCACTCTAAGCTTGACCTATATCTCAATTTTGGTTATCAAAGGACTTGGTGAGGGGACTAAGTGACAAGGTCAAAATGACTAGTGAGCCTTCCTAACTAGATTGTTGAGTTGGAAGTTCTCACAAAAAAGACAATGACTGAAAAGAGTAATGACAACTAAGTCCCAAGATAACCTACTTTTGAAAACATTGATTTTGCAAAGTATGGTGAGTGAACCTAATCCAAAGTCTGCTAAGATGACACCTAAGGACAAATGTATGCGGGAAATGATGATTACGACGTCTAGGGAATGCAACTCAAACTTGGAAAATTAAACCTATGGTCAAAATGCAAGTTAGTGAATGCAAATGATGAATGTTTTGAGCAATTTAAGTTTTGGTTTCTGATAGAGACTTTTGAAAGAGATGTTTTAACAGTAGGCTAAAATGTTTGGACTTGAATTTTGGTTTGTGACAGGGTTTATGTTTCTTCCATGCAAATGCGTCATTTCAGGTAGCAAATGTGTTGCAGTGATCAGATGCGGCACTACAGATTGCAAATGTGGTGCAGTTTATCAAATGCAGCTTTAAAGATTGCAAATGCGGCTTAGTTTATCAGATGCAGGTTTTCGAACAGCAAATGCGGTGCAAGATAGGAAAATGAGGTGTTTAGAGCAGCAAATGCATTTTAGCAGAGTAGATGTGTTGCAGGGATTGTCAAATGCGGCGTGACATAGCGAATGCGTGTTAACAGATGCAGTGTAGAATGAAAAGTCAAATTTTCTAATGTTTTTGGTCAAAAATCCAAATTGTTTAAAATTGATTATTTGTTTCCAGAGGTGTGAACATTGTTTGTTTTGTTTCAGTATTTAGAAAACACTTAGAAAACGTGATATTTTGAATGTAAACAAAGACAAAAGAGAACAAGTACAACCCTATGGTTAATCCAGGACAATATCAGCTAGATTCCACTTGGGTTTCCCCAACCGCATATCCTTAGCGTGTGAATTCAGAAGCTTGGCTACACGGGCTCCCCCTTATAGTGCACTGTCTTCTCAGGCCAACCAAGCTTCCAACCCCCATGAAACTCCCATGGTAGATTGATCACCTCTCCTAAAGACTGTGAAGATGTGGATGCCTTCACACCGACCGGTGTTGCGCTAGCAAATAGAAGGTTTTTGGCTACTACACAAAGGTGTTTAATTTAGGACCCCCGTTTGAGTGGCCATACATGGGAAGATTAATCTCCATTTAGGAGGCACTCCAGCCTAGAGAGGTTACACTCAATAGGGTTTTAGGGAGTACTACTTTGTCTATATGACACATCCGCGCTCGTAATCCTAGGTTTTCCCTTAGGATTCACATTTATATACCGGTTGGGTAGCTTGGCCTTAGCTCCGTTGCCGGTTTGAGACGCCTTGAGGTGAGTAAATTTTTCCACCAAGGCATGCCCAAATTCTAGAGTCAATAACCATTTCTCTTACACCCAAGATCACACAAGTGTGCAAGGGGAGAGGATACTTCGATTAGTGAGTCAAGGTTACACAAAAACAAGGTGGGTCTGGTTTTTTGATCACCTAGTTTGCATAGGGTGAGAGCATAGTCACCTACCACCTTCAAGCACAGTCAAATAGAATAGAAGACATTCATTTTATTGCACCAAATGAAATGTTTTCTAGTCTAAATAAATCACAAACACAAAGTTTTCAAATTAGAACTTCTTGGACAAACGAATTTGCAAAAACCACAAATTAGTAGTTTTAGCAAATTGTCTTGGATCCTTGAAATGTAACCGCCACACACTGCCAAGAAAGATTAGTAACCCAAAAACACCTATGCTAGTCAGAATGCAGAAAAGAAAACTAGAATGCAAAAGGAAATTTGAAAAACCTGAATGCAAAAAGAAGAAAAAATGATTACCAGGCAAATGCGTCACAACAGAGCGAATGAGTCACTTTGTGCAGCAAATGCAGCTCGGGTCTGCGTTCTGTAGTTTGACAGGCAGATGCGTCTCAGAGATCAAATGCATTGTTTAAGGAATCAAATGCGGCTTGGTCTGTCAAATGCGGCTTTTCGGACTGCATATGTAGCACCTCAGAGTGATTGCATCATTTTAGCGTTCAAATATGTCATGATGCATCAGATGTGGCTCAAGAAAAATCAAATACAGCGTTTCATACCTGTATTTGCAAACAACAATAGAAAAATTGAAAACCGTATGAAAAGCTACAAAAAATATAAATTCACGTCGGGTTCACCAATGTATCAATGGGTATTTTTCTGAAAGGTTAGCAGATTAAATCAATAATATTAAACTCAAAGAAACTATAGAGCACAATGAAAGCAAAATAAAATAAATGATTATACCAGATAATGCACAAAGCCTTCATGATTCACCTCCATAGCACCTTCTAACTTGCTGCAAATGTGATTGTGATTGTTTCCCTCAGATTTGAGTGTGTGAGCAAATGACTATGACCATGTCCAAAGCAAGGTTTGAAGGATTTAAATGACTATAATTTGTTACCATATAAATGATGAACATTAAACTATGTTAATATGACTATTCCTATGAAATGCCAATATGACTATGCCTATGACTCAATAAGTAATCAAATCAAATATGCCAAATGTAAAGTGTGTGTGTGTGTCTAAGCGTGAGTAGTCCAAAAATGTGAGAAAAATTGGCATTTTATAGAAAATGCAATTTTGTACGGATGACCAAGATTAAAAGTTGACGGAAGCCTAAAATCAGAGGTCAAGATTATGTGTGACAACCCATAATTAGGGTTAGGGAAAAAATCTAAAGTGAGCAGCCAAGATGTAATTTGAGAAAATCAAATCAACAGTTGAAAATAAATGTGACAAGAGGATAAAGATTAGCTAGAAAAAGAAAGATTTCGGAAAATCAAGAAGATAAAGATGGGACAGAAAGATAAGACTCGAAAAATCAATAATTTTACCAATTACTTGATTTATGGAAGAAGATTACCATTCAAAAATATGGATTTATGTGACAATAAATAATTGATTTTGGATTATTTACTAAAAGAAGTGGTAGTTAACAATGTGAGATCATTTTAAATAATTATTTTTATTTAAAATGAGGGAAATGTCCAATAAGACAATTAAATAATTAAAGATAATTATTTAATTGAAGAAGGTGGCCCATAATTAAAAAAATTAATAAATCTATTTAATTATAAGAATTAGTGACATATTTAAATAATCAAGAGGAATTATGGGACAAGGATAATTAAATAAATTAAGAAATTTATTTAATTATAGAAAGACATTAGACAATTAGTGACACATTAAATAAATAAATAATCAAGAAGAATAAAATGACATGAATTAATTAAATAATTATGAATTATTTAATTAGTAGTCGAAAGTGGGTCAAAGACATAATTAAAGTGTCTTAATTATGCTAGGAAGAAAAAGATGAAAAATAAAGTTTGCAAGCCTAGGTCATTTCTAAGTGTCTACAACCTTATCTCACTTCTAATGTATTATGCGCATCCTCTTGCCTTCATATTAGCATGAATGTTTCCATATTTTCTAAGGTTGTATGCTATGTTAAATTCATTTTCAGAAGCTAATTATGGATCAATTTGTCCCTCTCAGTGCATGTCAACCCTAAGGTCTTCATGCAAACCTCTAGGAACTAGCATAAAATACTTTTGTGTTCATCTATTGACAATTTTATTAACTCAGAATGTTGTAGTGAGCAAGAAGAAATACCCTCAATCTAGGTGTCTCAACACCTTTTCATTTTGTGCATTTCTCACTTCCCTTTTCCCTCTATTAGAGTTAAATTCAATGCTGGGTTAGACCAACACTATTGCATCTAGGTTTGAAAGGATCCAATCTTCTTTGGAGATTTCATCTCATTTGCAAGAGCTCACTCCTTGAGATCAATCCCATGTTTCATTGGAATGATGAAGAATATTTTTGACAATGGTGTGATTCCATGTGATAGTAGGTACCTTGTTTACTTTTTGGAGAGGCTCACATAGCATGGTTTCTACCAACATTTATGAGTGGAACAAGAAACATAATCCATTCCAAGTGATTATTTAGAAAGGGATACTATCACCATGGAAAGAGATAATAGAATCCTCCATCCAACTACCTATTGACCATCCACACTAGTTCAATTCCAAATACTTATCCTTCATTCATTATCTAAATCTCAAGAAAAAAGGAAAAAATATTTTTTAAAAATAAAAATTTGAAAAACAAACTAAAGAGAAACAATTCATTAAATGGTGAAAACCATTCTTATGGTGCCTTGAGAAAGAATTATTTTAAAAACCTAGAAAACATGAATCATGATTAGATCTGTCATTTGCTAACACCCTACACTTGGGGGCAAGCTTCTTTCATCTTATTTACCCATCTGTTATATTTGTGTACCCTTATTATTATATCTAATACATACTAGCTTCTTGCTTTTGAATTTTGATAAGAACAAGGACATCATATACAAATTCTTTGGAAAAATCATGCATAATGCATTCCTCCTGTAGTCCATTATTTATGAGTTTTCTATTACCTTCCACCATCAAGTTGTCCTATCCAATAAACAAACCTTGCCTTACCATCTCACATAAGTTGATTGATTATCCAGTTCAATAAATTCAACATTTGAAATGTTATTCCTCTGTGTTATAGTCCTTAGAGGTCACATATTGACATACCTCCATCCAATAATCCTCATATCTCTATCTAAGAAATCCCTTGTTCCAATAATTCTCTTAGATCTTATCTAGATGCAATACCACCATCCTTTCATCCCTGTTTCTAAACTTGGTTTTCCCTTATCACTGACTACCTAAATGCAATCCCATCCACCTATCCTAAATACTCTATAATATAAAAAAACCTATAATTCTAATGTAATTCAATGCATGCAATCCTAATCTATGAAATATTGTCAAGATCTCTAATGCATCATGATAAAAAAATAACATTTTTTCTCTCAATCTTGCAACAAACCTTGATCCATTTTACTCACATTATCATCATCAAAATATATTGTTATGTTGTGCCTTGCAGATACGGCTCGTTAAAAATGAGGACCCCTCTTTTTTTGTGTTTTCACTTTTTGGATTTATATGTTAGGGGTTTTGTGTTTGCTTAGTTGGTTTTATTGTTTAGGCTGAATAATGGTTTTGATCATTAAATTTTTGAGATCATTTGAATAATTTATCTTTTATATTTTGCTCATTTTAATACAAAAATACAATAATAAAAAATATATTATTCAAACAAAATGAGGATCTCCAAATAATCAATGACTTCCACAGTGCAATCCATATTATGCCTTTAGACTATAGGAGGTTCACTCACCCTATTTCAGTCATATAGGACTGAATGAATTAATGCTTTGGAAAAAATAGTATCTAAAGTTTATTTTATCCTTTTAAAACATATTAAATAATTTTATTTTATATAAATTAATGGTGAAAAAATGAGGAATAATGGTTGGATTATGGAAAATATTAGGTAGCAGATTTAGACATAAATGAACTTAAAAATATCAAAATGCAAGCAAATTTTCAGCCCATCAATTAGTATGAACAAGGTATAGTTCTTAACTACTCTATTTCCTAGCTACTTCTTTGGACTTAGATCCTTTTTACACTTAGTTTTAGTTAAATGTACCTAGAGAATTTTTAAACATTATCCAAGATTTGTTTTGTTTTAGTCTCTTAGATTGTATGTTATACATAGACTTACCTATAGCACATATTGTACTCATTCATTCTTATATACTTTGCATTGCTCTACAATAAATTAAAACTTATTCTATCATTCTAATTTTCTGTTTTTTCTTTCCTTTCATCTGCATTCTGGATGGTTTTACAGTCAAATCTTAAGCTTTCATCTTAGAAGTTTCATAGTCTTGATGTGGAAAGTTTAATCAGATCCTTTCTCAATAGCTTTCCTGCTGTAGTTCTTGGAATCCCACTCACAAATGCCACCCTTCGAACTTTCTTATAGGGTGCAACCTGGAATAAGACACAAGTTTTTAGGATTTTATAGGATTTTACAGCACTTGCAGAGTTTGAAATAAGGCCTAAACATTCAAATGCATAATCAAAATTCAATTAATAGGGATACAGGTGCAACATTTCTAGAGAAAATGACCTGTTTGGCAACAAAGTCAATCACACTAACTTCTGAGAGCGTACTGCCATGTTTCCTAGCTACATAAGCCATTGGAACTTGGCCTGCTTCTTTGTCTGGAAACCTGCAACCATGCATAAGAATTTCAATTATCCATCTCATATGACCCTGATAAATTATATATTGTGCTTAAGAAATCCTTCCTTGATACAACTTATAAGCCTAGAAGGGAATGTTTCAAATATCAACCGAAAATTCCTCCTTGTTGAAATTGCAAGCTAAGATTAAGCCTACAAATTCAACAATAGCTTACGGTATCACTGCAAATTCAACCAAAAAATTCCTTCTTCAGGACATAGGTCTTGTTGAAATTGCAAGCTAAGATCGAGCCTGCAAAGTCAACAATAGCTTACGGTATCACTGCGGCATCAGCAATTTCAGGATGAGAAACTAGAAGTGCTTCTAATTCGACAGGAGCAACCTATGATGCAGAGGAGAACTAATTCATCATGTGAGTCTAGAATTAAATCAAAATTTGTTTATTAAGGTAGCTGAAAAATTGCAATGCATGTAAGATACCAAAGAAATGATGTTCATACCTGATAACCTTTATATTTTATCAGCTCTTTTAGCCTGTCTACTACAAAGACATAGCCTTCAGTGTCAATATAACAAAGATCTCCTGTACGTAGCCAGCCATTTTTGTCCACAGCTAAACTAGTAGCTTCTGGATTGCTAAAGTATCCTGCCATTCAATAGCATAGGTTATAGATCTTATAATATAAGACTCATGGAAATCTTAGGCTATTATAGCAAATGATATTTATCCATATTTGATATTTGCAGAACATTTCAGTATCCAAATGATGCAGTTCTCACAGTGTTTGAGAAGCTTAATAGAACTTGACCACATTTCATATTAAGGTTAATGATGCTAGGTTGCCAAAAATTAACCAGGGAAACATTCCATACCTTTCATAACTGTTGGGCCACGAAGCCATAACTCTCCTCTTTGGTTTGGAGGAAGAGAAATGCCAGAATCGGGATCCACTATCTTTGCTTCAATATTTGCGGACACCATACCGGCTGATCCATAGTGCCTGCTTTCCTCTAGGGTGTCTGCAGATGATCCCGTTCCTATTGTTTCTGTCATCCCATAACTCTACCAAAACATAGTAAAATTTGTAAAAACCATTTGTAAGCCCCGTCTCTCATAGCGAAAAATAAAGTTAATCCAATTTTTTTTTTCTAATGAAAGAGATCTACAATATCCCAGAAATAATGTACTGGGTATTCATTAATTAATAAATAAAAAGGGACGGAATGGATTTACATGCTGGAGTCACACAAACCAGACCAAGCCAAGGAAAATCTGTTGGATTGTATTTGTGACAACTAAAGAAAAAATATCAAATCTTATCGTGGAAACATTTGGAAACTTCTTTTCTTTTTTAGATAATCTACAATTTTATTTATATATATATATATAAAAAAAAAGTTTGATGATGGTTGTTATGTGAAAGATATTATGTATATCTTTGTAGTTGTCAAAGATCAAAGCCAAATCAATTTGTAATAGTAACAACTGTGAAAATTGTAATTTTTTCTCTAAACAACAAGGATACCAATATATTACTTGTGAACAAAGATACCAATACATTACTTGTGAATGTTTCATTGACATATTGTCAAAATTTTACTAAAATCAATATTTTGTTGATTATTATACTGTTATTCTGTTTTACTTATCTTTTATTTCTTTGTGACTAATTTATGTTGCAATATTATATGATTGCTCCCAGTCATGTTTTCTCAACAAAATCGAAGTATCAAGCATAACCGTTTGACCATCCTCTGGCAGCAATTCACTTCACCACTAGAAATTCACTGCGGGAAAATTCACAGCCAGCAATTCACTGCGGGAAAATTCACAGCCAGCAATTCACCGTGGGAAAATTCACTGCAAGCAATTCACCGTGGGAAAATTCACCGCCATGACAAATTCACCGCCAAGTAAAATTCACCGTCAGTAATTCACCGTGGGAAAATTATATTAAAAAATATTCCCACAGTAAAATTGCTGGCAAAATTCCCGTGGGTCGATGATTGCTGGTGATGAATTTGCCATATGCCGACCATCCTATAAGTGCCCTATTACCTTTATTCAGGCTAATGACTGTCAAGAATGTCTCGCTGTGGAGAAATGGCCATTTGTTGCTAGATATGATCAATGAGGTTGAAGGAAAGATCATTAGTACCAAATGAACACAGGTACCAGATATCTCCAATAAATTGATAGAAAATTGGTCCAGATGAACAAAAAAATTGGCCTAAATAGAATACAGTGAAAGTGATTCAAGGGCATTGCCAAATAAGAACGGGAATAGGACAAGAGTATAAAGAAGCAGAAATTGTAGACTTTGAATCATTTCATAAATGTGAATCCACAAAAAAGCACCAAAAGAATTTCTTTGAACAGGCCACATTGGTTTAAATGCAAGTCCACACCTGAAGAACAAATTGTTCTATTAGAATATGCCAACGTGGAATTTGTACTCAAATATGTAGGTTTAAATGTAAATCTACTGAAAAAGATGTGACCATTATCTCAGAACAGAGGACTGCTGCAATTGAACTGGAATCATTTTACTTGAAGAGATGGATCAACACACTTGGGTGACATAGAACTCACCAGTGAGAATTTAAACATGAATCATATTATCATGGTACTTGCAGTTTTGAAAATGTAAACATGCACCTAAAATCCAAACTAGGGTTTTCAGTTTGAAACTTTCCCGGCAGGCTGGCATAGGATAGGAGACTATGGAATTCGAATCCTAGTCACTTTGCTACTAAGAATTAATTGCTTCCCGAAGATCAAATGTGATATTTGGCTCTAAGCTTTCTGTGCCGGAAGAGCCCATTCTGGAATTAAGACTCAAATAGTTGTACCTATTATTGTAAGTCCACACCATCAAACTACATAATCTTATGTTCTAATACCAGAGAACCCAAAACTCTATTGAAGCAGCCTTTTTGCTGATCTTGATTGTGGAGAAGAAATTGATGATGCATATGTACATACTTTTGTGGAAATAACTGTGAGATTTATTTGCATCGACATTTCTGATTATATTAAGCGATCTAGTATCAAACACATAATGTGTCTGGATTGCAGAATAGATCTCTTTATATAGCTTTATTGCACAATCCAATCATATCTTTTGTTCTGGTGATGCATCATATCTTTTGTTCTGGTGATGCATCATTATAGTGTGATCCAATAAATAGACATAAAGAACTTAATCATAAATCTAGTAATAAAGGATGGAGTAATTGAAAATCCACTAATACCCTGTACATGAATTACTACATTAATAGAATGACCTTATTAAAAAAAATTATTTATGTATAAGAATCCAAACAATTCTTTTATTCTAATAATAGATCATGTATTGTGGACCTTCTTCTAAGTAATTATGAAACATGGAAGCCTTAAAACCCACAAATGTAATTTATATTAATTATGGGCTCTGTAAACCCTAAGAACAGGGTCTCTTGGACTATGAAAGTAAGGAGTGATAAGTCTAGATAGAACTAACAAAACAGAATCTGAATGAATGAAAAAAATGCAACCAATACTACCTACCTGCAATAATACAGTTTTGGGAAACCTTGAAATAAACTCTTCAATAATCTCCTTGCTGAGGGGGGATCCTCCACATTGGACAGTGCGCAGAGACCCCAAATCATACTTGTTGACAATCTCTGACTTTGTCAGAGCCACTAAAATTGCCGGCACTAGTGGCAAAAAGGTCACTTTATACTTCTCAATAGCCCCAAGCATCTCACCCAATTGAAATTTAGACAACACAACAATAGTAGACCCCAAGGCAAGAAACCCACATGCAATTCGAGCAAGGCCATATACATGAAACATGGGCACAGTGCAGAGAAAGGTATCCTTTCTTACAGAATGGAAACGTTCCAGTGCCATGCACACCATGGCTATTAGATTTCTGTGTGTGGTAATCACACCTTTACTGAGCCCACTAGTGCCAGAAGAGTAAAGCAGAGTGGCAGTGTCATCTTGATGGACTTTCACTGTGGGCATTTGGTTGGTGTCTGAGGCCATAAGCTCTGATAAAAACCTTATGGACACATTCTTGGGATTTTTCACCTGATGGAAGTCTGACTGAGACAAAAAATGTTGGGTTGATATCAGAACTACTGGCAGATTGGTGTCATCCAACTTGCTGGTTAGTTCTGGTGTGACGAAGGCTAGCATGGCGTTGGAATGTGCGGCCTGCTTTGTTATTTCTTTTGCAGTGTTTAGAGGGTTGGTTGTGGTAACAATTGCGCCAATGGACATGATGGCCATGCAGATGATGGGGAAGTGGACTGAATTTGGTGAAACGATCAGAATTGTATCACCTTTCTTGACGCCATACTCTGATAAGCCTGCAGCTAAGGATCTCACCCTGTGCCACAGTTCGGCGTGGGAGATATTTTCACCTGTGGCAGAGTCAACGAGAGCTATGTGACTTGTGTGAGCCTGTGAAGAGATGAAGGTCGGAAGGTCCAGATATTCGTCCTGCGGAAAGGTTACTTGCTTTCGCTTGCTGTAGTAGATGCCATTAATGCTGCAGTGTCCGCTACGTGAGTCGATCTCGAGACCTGCAGGTCCAACTACTGTCCGTGTTGCCATACTGACTTTAGGGGCTTTTTTTGGTGTTGAATAAAAGTCTTGTAGAAACCTGAGTGGCTATCTATCTGTTTGAAGTTTGGGATAGATAAATAAACAAGTGGCAATATATTTGTGTTTGAAATGATAGATCATTTGTTTTGTATTGTTATGTGGAGTTTGGTAAATAATAAATCAATCAGAATATAAAAATTAAATTATTCGTTATATTGTTACGTGGGAGTTGGTAATAAATAAAGAGAACACAAAATTAATATAGTATTTATATTTTAATAGAAATCAATATTATTTATCAAAAAATAGTTTGTTTTTTTGTTATGTGGGAGTTGATAACAAATAAATTAATGAGAGCACACAATTAAAATAGTTTGTTTGAGTTTTTTAATGTTTAATTTTTTTCAAATTTGTTTAAAAATATCAAAATTATTTTATCTATTATTTTATTGAATAATAGTAATGCGAATTGATGTAAACTATTGGATCCATAATTAATGTTACACATATTTGACTCATTGTATAATTTGATAATGACATTATTTTGTATGCATGTTTGTAATCAATTCAAATATTATTTCTAGTGGAGATTAGACTTTGAAATATATATTTTTTAATAATATGTCCATTTAATCTAAATGGAACATCCTTTTAATAAGTTGTCTATATATGTTTTGGTTGCTACTTTGCCTTCTAATGATGTTGATGTAATGAATTGACTTTACCCTATTTTATTGCATGGTTGTAATCAATGCAAACAATATTTTCTACTAGAGATTGGACATTGACCCTTTCACTTTTTTACTATGACACTTTAATAATATATTTATATGGTGGTGTATGCGGTCACTCTTGGCCCCTCTAGCATCATATTGTGCATTTTGCGTAGGAAACCCCTCTTTTTTTTTGTGTACGACCACATTTACTGCGGTTTTTGTGTTTTAATATGCCTTCAACCGACTCTAACCCAGCAGCTCATGCTGGTGTTAGTGGTTCAACGACGCTGCTCAATGGCTCCTCCTCTGAACAAACAACCCAAAAAAATTGTTTTGAAAGTCTTTCACGAGGTAAGTGTTCCGACTCCCCAGCTGATGTGGTTTGGCCTTTACCAAATTTTGATTATGCTTGTCAATGGCTTGAGCAACATACCCTTGTGGGATATTTTGTTGGGAGGACTCCCCTTGAAAGTGTGCTTAAGGAATGGGTCAGCAAGGCCTAGGTCCCTCATGGGGTCTGCCTTGATATGGTCCAAAATTTAACCAAGGGTTTCTTTTTGTTCCGCTTTGCGGAGGTCAATTATGTCCAGGCTACCTTAGCCCATGGTCCCAGTATGTCAGGTCTTCATTGTTAGTTTTCCAAGCATGGACCCGAGATTTTGCTGTCTTAGATGACACCAAGTTGCGGGTCCCGTTTGGATTGAATTTCCTAGTCTACCTTTGCCTTGTGTGCCTTTTTTGAATCATATTGCATCCTCACTAGGGAGGGTCATTTGTATTGAGCCCGATAGATTTTTCCAAGCCCGACCCCAGAAACGGGTCTATCTAGAAGTGGACCTTTCCAAGGATTTGAAAGAATCCATTGATATTCAAATCGGAGCTCTCTCGCATACTAAGAAGATCACTTATTTTAATCTTCCTAACACGTGTTATAGGTATCAGTCTGCAGATCACAAGATTAAGGATTTCCCGTTCTGGGTCGGCCTTTAAGGCCTCTGAACATCGAAGATAGTTTTAAACCCTTCAGTGAAGGGGAAGGAAGCTCTTGAAAGAGCTGATAATGTTTTGGTGTAGCCTAGGACAAAGGCAACGCCTCAGCCTGTTGTCGTTATGATTGCTCCACTAAATTTTTCTCCTCCCGTGTTGGGAGCTCAAAGGTGGTCTTGCAGTCCTTCTCCACCATTAGAAGAAGGTGAATATGTGCAAGAAAAGCGGAGATTTTCTCCGCCTTCTATTTAGATTGGGTCAGTTCCGCCAGAGTTTTTGTAGAAACGTTTCTCTTCTCTGAATGAAGAGGAAACTGACTCTGACAATATGGAGGAGTTTCATTCATGAATTTCCTCTCATGGAATGTTTGAAGTCTAACAGACCTCTCAAGAAAGTATTATGTTAGGGATACTTTAAGAAAATATTATGGTATTGAAGTGTTTTGTCTCCAAGAGGTTAAAATTTCTAGATTTTTTCTTGTTTCGACTTATCATTCTATTTGGGAAGCCAGTAAAATGTTTTGCACTGCTCATGATGTTGGGCGTGGTAGAGTTGTCACCCTTTTGTCCCCAGGGTGGCACACTTGTGTGGTCGACCATGGGTCTAATCCCACTCATTGGCTCGTCTGGATCCTTCTCAACATTGATAATCATTCCTTTGGGATTATTAATGTTTATGCTTCTAACGATGCTATGAAATGCTCTTTGCTTTGATGTTGGATTACTGATTCATTGTCAACTACTACTTGGTTATTGTGTGGGGATTTCAATATGGTTGAGATGGTGTATGACAAAGACGACACCTTGCCATTCAAATGGGCAGCTAGCAAACAAGAGGCATGGTTTTACATGCACAATAAATTGGGGCTTTTTGATCCCAATATTGGTCGCCACCATTCTCATTCTCTCTGGCACACTTGGTGTAATTACAAGGCCGATTTTGACAAGATATTTAAATGCCTTGATCATGACATGATCTCGGCTCAATATTTTTTTCTCTTTTGAAAGTTCTTCTTTGCCGGTTAAGCCATTAGTAGATGTGACTTTGTCAGACCACTTCCCCATTTCTTTTTGCATTGAATGGGAGACACAACAACCTCACATGCGTAAAACCTAATTCTTTTTTAATACGTCTTTTCTTTTCCATGAGCCTACCTTGGCCCACATTCATAGAGTCTAGAATCTGGAGTGCAGGCCAGCTCATCATACAAGCTAGATTACATGGTGGGATGATGCTATCACTCGCACAGCTCGATTTCTATGCATTTATGGGTGTCAGTTGGCTATCTTTCGTCAGCGATCTTATGAGGCTACCACTTTTGACCTGCACTCAGCTACCAAGGCTTTAGCGGCCAACCCATTTTCCCTGTCATTACAAGTCAAGGTGGCAGAATTAAGGCACAAAAATCAAGTTGCAGATAATTATGCTACGGCTAGAGGTGCTCAAATCAAAGCCAAGTTACACTAGCTCAAATTTGGTGACCATGCCTCTAAAGAGTTTTTTCTGGCCCTGCATGCTAGCCACTCATCCCTGGGAATTAAAAAAATCAAAGATAGAATTCAGGTGCTCTTTGAGCTTCCTAACATTCTCCAGGCATTTGTGCGCCATTATGAGCAATTTTTCACTGCACAGGAATCCATGTCTATGTGACAGCAAGCCCTCCAGGATTTCCTTATTGTCATGCCAAATAGGCTTTCCTCAACCCAGAGAAATTTTTGTGATCAATTGTTAATGTTGGATTATCGCAAGGAAGTTGTTCATTCCATGGCTAATGACAAAGCCTTGGGGATCGATGGATTTCCTTGTGAGTTTTACAAGGTGTGAACGAATATCCTATACCTGCAAGCACACAACAAATGAACACATTAATAAGATCAAATGCAAGTTAAAATAGAGATTCCTAAAGAAATCCATTTGAATGCAAAAAGAAAAGGAATGAAATGAAGAACACAACAAACTTAAAGCTAAGATATCAAATCCTATTCTAAAACACAGAAAACTCTTAATCTCTTGAGGGAGTTGGTGCCAATTTGATGTGAAAATTGGCCCTTTCCCAACTCCAATGATGTGATGAAGATTCTGATCCACTTTGTTGAAGATTGATGAGTGCTCCAAGGTGAAATCTGCATTACCTAGCTGTAAAACTCAATGAGATGGATGAATATTGCTATGAATTTGACTATAGTAAGTTTACTCAAGTTGTGGAGGATCAAATGAGGAATGAAGCCTCTTATTTATAGAATGTCAAGTTTGAAGAGATGTCCAAAATGGAGCAATGTGGGACTAAAGATCCACCAATCACAAGGTGCCACTTGTTAACATGTGAATAGATGAAGGATGTGCAAGTTTTGAAGATTGTGTCAATAAATGCATATATTTGAAATTTGACATTGTTGAAATGACATGTAAGAGGGAAAGAAGGTGCATTAAATGCCACTTGGCTCAAGGAAAAATGATCTTTTAGGTGGAGTAAATGCCTTGTTGGAAGGACAAAGTCCATTTGGATTTTGAATTCAAATTTGAGGAATATTCTTTTATTATGCCTTTTGAGAGAAAATAGAGATTTAATAAATGAATTAAATCTATTTTTTTGTGCAGTTGCAAAAGCTAGAGGATGGGACATGAGAGGAGATTAAATTAATCAAGGTTAATTAATTTAATGAGAGATCAAAATGATGTGACATATTGATTTAAATTTATGGATTGATTTAAATCAAATATGAAAAGAATATGATTTCAAGATTAATTAAATAAAGATTTTTATTTTATTTAACCAAGGAGATGAAGTTAGATTTAAACTAAATAAGGTTTTAATTTATTTAATTTAATGGATGGACTTTAGAGATTTAATCAAATATAATTGATTATTTAATTAAATAGGGATAATTAGATTAGACTGATTGATTTAATTAGCAAGGATGACTTAATTAGATAAATGATTTATTTAATTAAGAGAGGAACATTGATGAATTTAATCAAATAAAGGTATTTGATTAAATGGTTAGACTAAGGGATGATTTAGGATGAAACGGTGTTAGTAGTCGGGATTAGATGAGCAATGCCGATCAATACATTTTCTATGTTTACATTTTGCCTGTCTTTGAAGCAATGCACTCGTTGCATTGGTTCAAAGAATAAACGGTCTCGATCAACAGCCAATTTTTTTTAAAAAAAATTGCCTCATTGTTGCCCCGGTGAAGGAAATTATGATAATATACTGCCCCTTTGAGAGATCGGGCGAAAATTTTGATTTTTGGGTTATCTCGCGAAAAAAGAGGACAAGGTGCTCAATAGGTCCAAAAGGTCAAAAAATGAGGTAAAATGCCAAAAAATGGTGCAAAACAGCCTTCAGATGGACAAAAATAGGATCGAGGGTCCAAAACTCTAGCAGGATGGCCGAACGAGGTCAAAAAACCCTAATTTTTAGGCTTAAATAGGCCTTAGGAGGCCACTTCCAATTCATTTTCACACATAGCCTTCAAATATTTCATGATTTGAGCTTTGATATCCTAATGAGATGGCACAACGACAACTCCTGTTGCATATCTCTGACCGAGTATAGACGTACCAATGACCTCCTAGCATTGGGGCACCGGTATGTGATCCTTACTTGAGCTTCATTTTTCATTTTATGGGTTCATTTATTGCATTTAGAATTAGGTCTCTCACAACGGTGCTATATAGCACCACTCAAATTTCAAACTGGACCACTCAGTCTTTTAAAACGAACCGCCATCACAAGATGGACCGTCGCGATGGAGTTTGGAGTTTGGGAAGACTTCAAACTCTGACGCCTTCGCGAGATGGAGCATTGGATTTCAAACTCTAACGTTGCGGCAAACTTTAGAATTAGGGTTTGGAACACTTGAGCAAAGTGCACTGCTACGGTGCAATTTGGCATTTGAAGATGCCAGCATCGTTGTTTGCAAATTTCAAATTACGACGCCTTCACAGTTTGCAATGCTGGGCTAGTTTCTTAAATGCTCAGGATAAATTTTCCTAATAATTTTAACACGGTGACCTTTCCTGATGTAGGAGGCGGCGAGGGAGCTCTATTCTCGTGAGCACAGATCACATGAGATATTCAATTATTTGTGAGATCTGACTAACAGGGAGCAGGACTGACTTCGAGAGATGGGGTTATGGTACATTACCTACGCAACACCTATGCGGACCAATCTTGGCATGATGTTTACGCTTGTCGAGAGATGGCACAGTGAGACGTCGTCCTTTCATCTTCCCACTGGCGATGCCACCATTACCTTGGAGGACATGTGGCGCATCCTTAGATTGTCAATACATGGTTAGTGAGTTATTTATGATATGAATGTCGGACCAGATGCTTGCCATATAGTCCTAGCTACAAAGGACATTATTTTTTGTAAGGGACAGATAGAGCTAGAGCACCACAAAACGCTCACGTCACCATTTCGTTTAGTGATTGTTGCTATCATTTCAGGTCTTGTTGCTCTAGATCGACGAGGCTGGTACTTCAGTCCTGGTTGGGGGCTTTGCTGGGAGTGGATGGTTTGTGATATGCCAGTCTGTTTTGCATGGGGTCTCATTCTTCTTTCCTCCCTTTAAAGGGATTTACATGAGTATGCATACTTGGACGACAGGGAACTTGGTGCAGGTGTCACGCTCCTTCATGTGTGGGTGTGGGAGCATATCTCTATTCTTCAGTCGCGGGTTGTTGCAGTGCCAGTCGGGCCTGATGATCTAGTGGTTTGGCATTATAGGGGCGGTGTGTCCTTTACACAGACAGGCAAGCATGGGATCCCTCACTGGAGGAGGGTCATTGATGAGATGACAGTGTTTACATGGCATCCATACTTTGGTCGGCCCGGCTGGGCCAATGATGTACAGCAGTTGTTCTTTGCCCGCTAGGACCAGCTCATGCAGGTGCGAGAGCACACTATGATCGAGAGGTATCTGCTAGGACGAGTTCAACTTCAATTTAAAAAGGTACACAACAGGCCAGATGATGACTACATGGTCATTTTTTCTCACACAGTATCGCAGGGTGCCTGGGGGCAATATATTCCTGCCTCCGAGGCAGTGGACAGTTTCAGGAAGCTGGTGGCCCAACCATGGGCGTATGATCAGGGGATCACAGATCCAGGAGTGACTCAGGCGTAAAGAGATTGGTTCTGACTGCCTCTACGTTTGACAGTTCCAGGTACACCCTCTGTTCGATGGAGAGCCAAGGGGA
This sequence comes from Sequoia sempervirens, assembly GCA_007258455.2. Classification (NCBI taxonomy): domain Eukaryota; kingdom Viridiplantae; phylum Streptophyta; class Pinopsida; order Cupressales; family Cupressaceae; genus Sequoia; species Sequoia sempervirens. Next base: position 669,441,074 of record VDFB02058242.1, on the reverse strand, counting down.
GGGGGCAGGTCGAGGACAAGGAGGTGGCGGTCCTCTAGTAGGACAACCAACACAAGTCTAGCCAGCACAGGTCCAGCCGACACAAGTTCAAATGGATCAACCTCATGCTGATGTACACATGCAGGACCGAGATCAGGGGCCAGAGGGTGGACATGACGGGCACCAGGATCAAGTTGCCACACCACCACGAGTCAGGGGTGAGGACCATCCTCACGTTCAGCCTCTGCCAGGATAGCCAGCGGGTCAGCCAGATTCGAGGGACGGATTTGTATTACAGTTGGAGGCCCGAGTCCAAGCCTTGACAACAGAAAGGGACCAGGCCCATGCAGAGAGAGATCAAACAGTTTTACAGAGGTAGGTCATAGAGTTACAAGCGGCTGTAGAGATGAGCCTCAAACAACAGCTAGAGAGTATGGTAGCTTCCTCCTCTCATAATATAGTGCCCCTTCGCTCATACAGGGAGGCCATCTGGGAGGTGCATTACTATCGGTTGCTTTATTGTCAGGCTGTACCTAGACAAGCTCGAGCCCCAGATTATTCATAGCGGACCAACCACAGACTGACAGAGGGTCATGGTGACAAAGGCGAGGGCAACAAACATGAGGGTTAGACCTCATTTTGATCAAGATATTATTCTTTCATGTCATATGGGCTCATTTTTTATAGCCCTATTGATGTGTTTTTTATGCACTTCTCAACAAAGGTAATGCATAGGTGCATCACCTCTCTTGAAAGACAATCTTCCACTATCAAATTGCATAACACTATCCCAAGGTTTCTAATATCAGGTCTTGATAGTGCTTGGAATATCTCAGTTGATTTATGTGATTTGTTGGAATCACAAGGCAGACTTACGGATGAGTTAAAAAGTGTGGGAAGTTGGGTCTTGAAAAGGAGTTCCTAAGATGGGGAAGTTGTTGTGTGTTTGCTGTAGGTTCAAACAACAGTCTTGAACTCCATTTTATCATTGGATTTAACTCTACAATGTGCAATTAACCTTGCCATAGGTCACTCATTAAAAAAAAGGAAAAAGGGCAGGGAAGAGAAAAGGTTCCTAGATCTGAAACTATGAATGAACAGTGACAATGGCGGCTGCTATAGTAGACAGGCTTCCTAAATTGGGGTTTGCTTGACCAAGAGAAGCCTACAGCTACACAAAACTAGTGCAATCTCCTAAGGTCTGCTGATTTTCAGCTTGCACATGCACATCATGAACATGCAATTGAACTAAGTTGCAGCATTGGAATAAAGAAGCCCAAGCTAACTTTGCACAGTAGCTTGTCATCAACAAGTGTTAAAATTATGGGTTGAAATCTTATCAAACACTATAACATCAACACCATCATGAAAACCATTTAAAAAAACTAACACTAAAACTAACATGGAAGTAGAACCATGCATGCAAGATGAGTAAAATCAAAGAGAACATCCATAAAATATGCAATGTTGTCTTCTATTGCTGCAAATACTTTTTACACCAGTTCTCCAACCCTTTACAAATGAGGGGCAAGCCCCTATTTATAGTTTTCCAAAGCCCAAATGAATGGCTAGGATCAATTTCCAATGAATGGCCTAGATTTTTTTACATTAGGGTTTCACCTACCCCCCAATTATCCAGCAATTTAAAATACATCATTTTTCTTTTCCCTATTTTTTCACCTAGTGCTCAGGTGTTGTAGTAGTTTTGTCATTTAGCTAATTTCCCTTTTACTATAGCTAAAACTACCTGAAAGTTGCCTTCTTACTTGATGTGTTTGCAGTGTTCTTCATTGGATCAAACGGGCCCATCGACGACTGGCATCAATGGATTGGTTGCCCCTGATTCGGGGGACAGGTTATCATCATCTGGTGAAAAGTAGGACAACTCCCTCATGCCTTCTTCAAGGCCACCCCCTTGAATTTTTGTCATTGACTTCCTTGGAACAGGCCTTCTTCTAATGCTAACTCTGTTGGTGGGTGCTAGGGGGAGATGCAGACATGAAATGAATGGTGACTAGAGCGATGCGCATTCCTTGTTTAGCTTTCTCAATGGGTCTCCCCAACAGACCCACGATAGGCTTCTTGAATCCTTCATACATGAAGTGTCGTAAGTGCTTTCATACACAAATCAAGACAAATATTAGTCAAATCCCACAAACTCCTTGTTAGATCCATCCATGCATCATCAAAAGATCATAATATTCATATTTGGAGCTCATTTGGACCATAAACATTAATGCAGCCCAAGGGGGCTGGGCAGCGAATGGGGGACAACAAATCAGAATGGAAGTTCCCAGACCTCACAAAACTTAGCAAAACCAAGATTTTTCAATTATAGCGCATGGGAAAAGGGGAAGGAAGAGCACTAAGACAAACTTCCTCAAAATTGGACTCGTTTAAAAAAATCGGAAGCTTGGAAGGGGAAAGTGGAGGGTCGCCACCCTTTGAAATGGCAATGAGTACATGGCGACCTACAAGGAAAGTCCCCGACGATGACGGAGGGGTTGGGTTCTGGAGGCCGGGTCGTCGAGGGTCGACGGATGTTCAAAATGGCCACAAAGGGATGAAGTCCCAGAAACGGCCACGAAGGGGCCGGGTTCCAAAGGTCGGGTTGTCGGGGGCCGACGGATGTTCAAAACGGCCACGGAGGGGCCGAGTTCCATAGGCCAAGTCGCTGGGGGCCAGCGGATGTTCAAAACGGCCACAAAAGGGCCAGGTCTCGTAATGAATTTTTTGCAACTTCCCAAAACTTAACTAAACTTTGGCAGTTCACTTAGGCACCACTAAAACATCCCAAATCCATAGGAAACTTGTCCCCAAAGTCAAAAATGAAGAAAAAAGAAAATCGAGCGAGCAGGGAAATTCGACCAAGGAAATCTGGTAAGGCAGACCCGGAGGACTCGAAGGACATAGAAAATTTGTGAGGTGAAACATGGTTGATTTGAAATGATACTATGAGGCTCACTGACCATTTTAGATGCCAAAATTAGGGCACACAAAATGAGGCAATGACACAAAACAACCTGGCAAGGCAACAGGAAGAGAGGGTCCCCGTTCTGAACCGAGCATGTGTGCAAAACATGCACAACAAATGGCGACTCGCTGGGGAAATGCTCTAGAGCATTTGGATGACAAACTGGAATCACAAACCTATAATCTCTGGTTTTGACCTTCACACTAGGGCAAACAAACCAGACGCTCAACTAAAGGATCAAAACCACTAGCCAACCCACCCTTCAGTATGCTGAAAATCCAAGTGTGTGCAGTTGTGTTAATTCCCATCTTTGAGTTGCTACAGGAACCCAAGTTCCATCAAGTTAAGCTACATAGTTTATTATAACTCCAAAAGCATCTAAGACATTTCCTTATTGCCGATCAGGCGTCCATAGCCCTGATGAGGTTGTCATTTTTATTCTGCCAAACATTGCTCTACTGCCGGTTGGGTGTCCATAGCCCCGATAAAGTTGCTCGGATACCCCTGAAAAGCTGAATTTCTTTTCTTTTGATTTTCAATATTTTTCTTTCTTTCTTTTGTTTCTTTTCTTTTGATTTTCAATTTCTAACTCCTTTTATTTCAACCCACAAGCATTGAAGCTCACACTCAGGGCTAAGAATCACAGTGGCGTTGAAGCAAATTTTAGATTTTTCACTTAACTAGACTTCACAAAGGACCAACAATGACTGTTAGATTCTTAAGATGTGAGACATAGGATTCTAGAATACATCAAAATCAGACCAACCAATGACTTATCCTCTTTGAATCAAACACCTAGATCACTTGACACTAACAGAAGATCCTCACCATCCACTCTGAAAACTTGATTACAGTTTAACAAAGAAATACGTAGAACAACCCCATGCAATAAGTATGGTTGTTGTGCCCACAAATGTGCCCGGCTAAGAGCAAAGGGACCCCGAGCAAACTAGCAGCAAAGCGAAAGCAAACAACTCCAAAGCAAGCAACCTACATAAAACCAACTAACCTAAGGAAAGCGGAGTATTTACAGGAAACCTATACTACTCAAAATGAGCTATGTATAAAGATATTTAGAAAGCACTATGTTCAGGTAGAGCGAGCTGAAATTAACATTCATTGTATTTCGCAGTGCATGCATAAGCAAATAAATGATTTTTGTAGTTCTTAACCATGCAGATTTATCCTTATATTCAGAAAAAGAAGTTCAACATTGCAGCATTCAAACTTAATCACATCATCATGAAAAATAAGCAATTGAGAAGGCTCGCTGAACCCATGGCTAATCCATAAATATGTTCATTTTTCCTCATTCCCATAATCAAAATAATAAGTGCAGTTACGAGGAATAATAGGGTCAAGGAAGGATAGAACCTGGACATCGTCACATGGAGGTGGTAACGTTAGACAGTCAAGGATGAGCACTGCATCATCAGTCATCATGTTGGTAGCCTCGAATGCAAGGACTGGATGGTGCGACATTTCTAATATTGGGCATGGATAGGGATGGGAGGACGAGGCGAAAAGCACCTCTTCCAAGCTATTAATGGGACCCACAACCCCTATTAGCTATTTTTTGAGGAAGTACACCTCATCTGCCTGGGTTTATGTTGCCCAAACCTCTTCTTGATTAATGTCTCCAAGGGGCAACATGTTGTCCCATCTCCTTTCCCAGGTGTCGACCTTACTTTTGTGATATTTTGTGTCATGGGATGATGACATGCATGAATTTGTCCTAGTGCAGCCATCTGAATATGAAGGAGGATCAACAATGATCATGGTGGAAGGACTCCAAGTTGCATTTTTGTAGTTGGTTGGGTGCTTCATCTCTACTGGTAGCCATCTTAGCACCTCCACCTTTGTCTTCTTCTCTTTGTTGTGCATGCATTTCCTCATGGTGTTCAATCATTTCTTCTTGGTCACCATCATTGTAGATAGAGAAGGAACCCCTCTCCCACTCTGGAGGTTGTAGTATTTCATCAACGGGAGGGGCAAGTGGTATGCCTTCATCGCTACTGTCTTCTAGAATGTATTTTTCTTCAGTGTTGGTGTACCTCTACAATACAGCCCCCAATGGAAAGAAGTCATCAAATGATGGCACCTCATCAAGGGGACCAAAATCCTCTACGCAATATCCCTCCAAGGACTTCTCATAAATCCTGTCATCCATGGTTCACAAATTCTCTTGAAGAGGAAGAACTTCTTGATGACTAGTGGATAACATTCCTGCTTGATCTACTTCATCACTCGGAGGCTTGAGACTGTGTTGCCATCCTTCTTCTATTGCTGCCCCAACATCCTCTTGAGGTCCGCCTTCAGCTGAGCCATCACTTGATTCAAGCTTTTGGTCTTCTTCTTTGATATGGGCAACAAGTAGAGTAGGTCGGGCACTTGGTTGCTCCACTTGTCCTCTAACTTGTTTGATAGCCTCTTTGCACAGCTCTCATGCCAACTCAGAGTGTGATGAATCATAAAGTATACACCAATTGGGTAGCAACAATACCTCCAAATCCACTTGACATCTTAGTTCAGACCAATCCTTTGCTAATCTAAAGATGAACTAGTCATATCTTTCTGCTACTGGGTCATCATCATCACTTGAAAAAGAAGCTTGATGGTAGACAACCATGGCGAGTGGTTGTTACCACTCCAAAATTTTATTTTCAAATTCTTGATCGCTGTCATTGACGAAGGAGAGTTCTTCTAATCTGATTTCACTTATACCTTCATCATCATTTTTTGCTGATTTGAAGCTGTCAACCTCTTCCTCTTCATGTTCTTCAGCATCTTCATTGGTTGTCCCAGCATGTGATGCTACAGACTTTGTTGATCCATCCTCAACTGCCAATGTTTCTTCTTCTTGAATGGAGGGTTGACTTTTGTTGATGGAGAAAAGGTCTTCTAATTCCTTTCTAGCTAAGTTTTCATCAAGACTGTTTGCTATCTCAGGGGAATCAAGTCCTTCCTGTTGATTTTTCAGCTTTTGTGTTTGTTTCCCCAGCACTAGCTCGTGTCAAATTTCTTGGTTCATCTTCAATGTGTTGTCCTCTAGATGTTGAAAACTCTTTGGCCTCATGGAATGACCCGTCCTCCTCGACAGTTGGTTGCTCCAACTTGTTCAAACAACCCTCGGCTTGAGCGATGATGTTTGTGCATGATGAACAAGTGAATTCAGAGTGGGGTGCATTGTGAAATCTGCACCAACTAGACATCAATATTTCCTCCAATCTTGGTTCATCTTTGCTGTTCAAATGTTCCTGGATTAGCTCTTTGAACGCCTTGGCTACCATGGTTGTCAACTCCTCTTCCAGATCTTTGGGAGCTAAGGGCTAGTATATTTACCAAAAGGGAATTTCTCCCTGCAAGAATCTTTCAATCCTGCTCAGAAATGTCAAACATCCCAATTCATTATGTCTGCATGTGCCATGGATTTGACATCTATCTGCCAGTGTGAATTGCTGCAACAGTTTCCTCAGTCTCTTGTTTAAATCTGCATGCAGCTGAGTGATATCAATTTGTACTTGCTGCTCCATTTCGACTCAGTTTCTTTTGCCTTCAGAATTTTTCTGACTTTATGTTTTAGCATTCAAAGAGATCTCTCTATCTTAGATTTCTTCTTTGAAAGTGCTCTTTTCAACTTCCAATTTTTAGCTTTGTAGCCTCAACACGTCATGCCCTCCTTCTAGCGCCAGTTTTGTTGATGTGTTTTTTATGCACTTCTCAACATAGGTAATGCATAGGTGCATCACCTCTCTTGAAAGACAATCTTCCACAATCAAATTGCAAAACACTATCCCAAGGTCTCTAATGTCAACTCTTGACAGTGCTTGGAATATCTTAGTTGATTTATGTGATTTGTTGGAATCACAAGGCAGACTTACGGATGAGTTACAAAGTGTGAAAAGTTGGGTCTTGAAATAGAGTTCCTAAGATGGGGAAGTTGTTGTGTGTTTGTTGTAGGTTCAAAAAGCAATCTTAAACTCCATTTTATCATTGGATTTAGCTCTACAATGTGAAATGAACATTTCCATAGGTTACTCATTAAAAAAAAGGAAAAGGGCAGGGAAGAGAGAAGGTTCCTAGATCTGAAACTATGAATGAACAATGACAATGGTGGCTGTTTCAATAGACAAGCTTCCTAAACTAGGTTTTTCTTGACCAAGAGAAGCCTACAACTACACAAAACCAATGAAATCTCCTAAGGTCTGCTAATTTTCAGCTTGCACATGCACATCATGAACATGCAATTGAACTAAGTTGCAACATTGGAATAAAGAAGCCCAGGCTAACTTTGCATACTAGCTTGTCATCAACAACTACTAAAAGCATGGGCTGAAAGCTTATCAAACACTATAATAGCAACACCATCATGACAGCCATTCAAAAAAACTAACACTAAAACTAACATGGAAGTAGAAACATGCATGCAAGATGAGAAAAATCAAAGAGAACATCCATAAAATCATGCAATGTTGTTTTCTATTGCTGCAAATGATTTTTACACTAGTTCTCCAACCCTTTCCAAATAAGGGGCAAGCCCCTATTTATATTTTTCCAAAGCCCAAATGAATGGCCCAGATTTGTTTACATTAGGGTTTCACCTACCCCCCAATTATCCAGCAATTTAAAATACACCATTTGTCTTTTCCCTGTTTTGTCACCTAGTGCTCAGGTGTTGTAGTAGTTTTGTCATTTAGCTAATTTCCCTTTTACTGTAGCTAAAACTGCCTGAAAGCTGCCTTATTACTTGATGTGTTTGTAGTGTTCTTCATTGGATCAAACGGGCTCGTCGACGACTGGCATCAATGGATTGGTTGCCCCTGATTCGGGGGACAGGTTATCATCGTCCGATGAAAAGTAGGACAGCTCCCTCATGCCTTCTTCAAGGCCACCCCGTTGCATTTTTGTCATTGACTTCCTTGGAACAGGCCTTCTTCTAACGCCGACTCTGTTGGTGGGTGCTAGGGGGAGAGGCGAACATGAAATGAATGGTGACTGGAGTGATGTGCATTCCTTGTTTAGCTTTCTCAATGGGTCTCCCCAACGGACCCACGATAGGCTTCTTGAATCCTACATACATGAAGTGTCATAAGTGCTTTCATACACAAATCAAGACAAACGTTAGTCAAATCCCGCAAAATCCTTGTTAGATCCATCCATGCATCATCAAAAGATCATAATATTCATATTTGGAGCTCATTTGGACCATAAACATCAATGCGGGCCCAAGGGGGGCAGTGAATGGGGGACAAAAAATCGGAAGGGAAGTTCCCAGACCTCACAAAACTTAGCAAAACCAAGATTTTTCAATTATAGCACATGGGAAAAGGGGAAGGAAGAGCGCCAAGAAAAACTTCCTCAAAATTGGACTCGTTTAAAAAAAGCGGAAGCTTGGAAAGGGAAAGTCAGAGGGTCGCTGCCCTTTAAAATTGCAATGAGCACACGGCTGCCCAGAAGGAAAGTCCTGGACGGCGACGTAGGGGCCGGGTTGCTGAGGGACGACAGATGTTCAAAATGGCCATGGAGGGACGAAGTCTCAGAAACAGCCATGGAGGGGCCGAGTTTCGGAGGCTGTGTTGCCGAGGGCCGACGAATGTTCAAAATGGCCATGGAGGGGCGGAGTCCCAGAAACGGCCACGAAGGGGCCGGGTTCTGGAGGCCAGGTCGTCAAGGGTCGATGGATGTTCAAAATGGGCATGGAGGGGGGGAGTCCCAGAAACGGCCACAAAAGGGCCGGGTTCCAGAGGCCGGGTTGTCGGGGGTTGGCAAATGTTCAAAACGGCCACAGATGGGCCAGGTCTCGAAATGAAATTTTTGCAATTTCCCAAAACTTAACAAAACTTTGGCAGTTCACTTAGGCACCACTAAAACATCCCAAATCCATAGGAAACTTGTCCCCAAAGTCAAAAATGAAGAAAAAAATGAATCGAGCGAGCAGGGAAATTCGGCCAAGGAAATCTAGTAGGGCGGACCCGGAGGACCCGAAGGACATAGAAAATTTGTGAGGTGAAACATGGTCAAATTGAAATGATACTATGAGGCTCGTTGACCATTTTAGACTCCAAAATTAGGGCACGCAAAATGAGGCAATGACACAAAATGACTCGACAAGGCAACAGGAATAGAGGGTCCCCGTTCTGAACGGGGTGTGTGTGCAAAACATGTACAACAAGCCCGTTGGGCCTTTTTGTACTCATTGACATGCACACATGTATAGTGATCCAATTATTATTTTGTACTATGACAAAACTACTTGATGATATATGAGATGATGATGCTGATGTGATGTGTTGTGTACCATTTATTTTTTTATGCATTTATGGATGGATCTATTTCTATATATGATGCAATAATGTTATGGTGTTGTGTGATGGATATACTATATATGGATGCATTTCTTTCTGATGATATATATGCGTTATGTGATGGTTATGCGACTAACAGATCTATATTATGCCTCATGTGATATGTATTTGTGATGATTATGGATATATAATGGATATGCAATATGGATGGATTTTATAATGGTATATTTCTCTTGTAGTACCTTTTTATGTATGCTTTTATGATGGTGCAATCTAGATGTTGATGCAAATGTGATGATTTATGAAATGATTTCTTTTTCGATATATTTTTTTGTTATGATGGTGATGATGATGTGAATGTAGTGATCATGATATGCAATGATGAATGTATGTGATTTTCCATGTATGATATGCATTTGTGACGATGTTATGATGTGATGTTATATATGACATGATATGTTATGCAAAATGGTATGGAGATGATGATTTATGGTGTATATGCAAAATGATATGTGAGTAATGACCTTATGATGTATATGTGATGGCATAATGAATGCTTTTATGAGATGTTTTGTATGATTATGGGTGGATGTATGTACTTAATGTGATGGGTTGTTTATAATGCTTATGTACTTGTTATGCTTTGTTTAATTATGCACTAGATGCTTATAATGATATGGGATGATTTATGAAATGTTTATGCAAAATGATTGCAATGTGGTGATTTATGAGATGTTCCATATGATATGGATGGATGATGGATGATATGATTATGATGATGTATGCTTTATGCAAATGGATGCAAATGCCTAGCCCATTTATATGATGCGATGGTGGTTATATGATTATGCCATGGATGATGTGATGGATTATTTATATTTTTTGTAATTACATAAGAGATGGTTATATGTAAATGTGTATGTAATGTTATGATTATGAGATGCTTAGAATAACAAATCTATGTGCGTATGAGATGATCAATTTTTCTATATGATATGCATTGTGCTGACGATTTGTGGATGTAGGATTAATGATGGTGGCGATTAACTGTCATAGTACCTTGTTAGCGTGAAAAGCAAGAAGAAATGGAAGAAAGAAGAGATTTCAACAAGACAAAAGATGATGATGATGATGATGATGATGATGATGAATATCCACCGTGGAGTTGGGATTTTCAAAGGACCAATTATCTTATGTTTGGTAGCACACATAAATACGATGCATCAAGGTATTAAGAACCAAGATGACGTTGTATTTAGTGTGATGGATTTTGACTTGATAATCAGATAGGAGTATCCTTGTTCACACCTGACATACAGAAACCTTACTAGGATGCACTTTAGATATTTCAAACATCTCGGACCAAAACATAGAAAAGCAAGTCTTCCTATGTGGTCAACAAGATATCTAGAACACCCTTTGTACATACCTACATAAAGCAAGTATGCGCCAAGTTATATTACAAGAAATTCCAACAAGCGTAACAGATAAAAAGATAATGATCACTACCCCATTCCTATCTCTTTAAATCCCTTTGTTGGGGACATCATTGAGAGGTCCTTGGAACGAGCATAATAAGATAAATCAAAAGACAAAGATACATTAAACAAACAAGTTGATGTTCTTCAATACCACTAACCAAAAGGAAATGTGTTTTTTAAGGATAAACTAAAACAATTGCCAAAAGATAATGCCCATTGTAGGAAGGATATATCCTAGGACATGTTAGTGGATGGCGGCACGTCATTTCGTTTATCCAAAGTATTCTTTCTGATAAATAATGCCCATTGTAGGAATGATACATCCTAGGATATGATGTTATCAGATGATTGATTTGGGACTGATTGGATGATAGGCTATTAACACAAAGAGTTGACCAACTTGTTTATGTACTGACTTAAACCTGAGACTTGACATTTTGAGTCTTCACTTTTCACCTACTAGACTTGTTTCTGACTGTTTTACCAAAGGTTGGGGATGATGATTGATTTATTGTGAATGATGTTTTTGAGGGTGAAAGCGAGATGGGACGAATGGATTTTTTCAAATATTTGGATGTTTTTGGAGTTTTGAAATGTTTTGAGGCTGTTTTTGGTATTTTTTAAGATTTTATAAATGTTTTGATTTTTTATTTTTCAATGTTTTGGGGTTTTATGAGATTTTGACCAAGAGACTAACCTAAGGACCTATCCTAGGGGCCTTGGGGGCTGATCAACAGATTAGCCTTGCCTACGTTATACATGTAGAGACCACGTAGTTTGAATGACGACAACCGATTTAAATGAAGATATACATGATGAAATGTCAGTTTATTATGACAACTCCTAAAGGACTAACCTATGTGTCTCAGGGGATGATCAAAGATCAACCTTGCCTTGTTCAAGGCTCAAAGACCCGTAGTTTGACAAGACGACTTTGTTTTTTACTTTTTGATTGACTTTTTGACCTATTTTGGATTTTGACATGTTTTGAATTTTTTGAATTTTTTGGTTTTAGGACTGTTTTTGGATTTTATGATTTTACGACTACAAGAATATACACGAATCTGATCTGATGAGAACATGCCCCCAGTATGATGCAATAGACTACTCCAATAAATGCAAGACAAACTGACCTTGAGGATGGGTCGAGTAGTACTAGGAGGGATCATGATACAAACATAAGTCCAAGCTATGATGTTGATGTGGGTGGATGATGGATGGAGATATGGAATGTGATGGAAGATGGATGATGTAGAACAAGTTGTGAAGATCCTGGTGGATGGAAAGTGTTTATTTACACAAGGTGCCTGTTTTCCAGGTTTTCACCAAGGTACTTGCCCAAAGTGCCACCGAAGTGGTTTTCACTAGAGTACGATTTTTATCTTTACTGTTTTTTAATCCCTTTTCTGATTGTTTTGGATTTTTTGCTTTTTGATTTTTTTGTTGTCACCAAGACACCTGTTTGCCAGGTTTTCGCCAAGTTAACCATTTTTTTAGGACATTTTCTAATTTTTTTTGGGGTTATATACCTTGAAAGATTTAGGCATAAAACTTTTTGAGATGGAAACTATTCATGGGCTCTTGCAGAGGTTCCCCTTCGAGTGTTGATAATTGATATTCCCCTGACTTATAGCTTGATGTGATAACAAATGGTCCTAACCAATTGGGTTCAAATTTTCCTTTGTTGTTTGGATTTAGGACATTCTTCTTATTCCCCTTTAGTACTAGTTCTCCAACTTGGAAAGTCTTGCTTCTAATTTTCTTATTATAGCTCCTCTTGAGTCTGTTCTGATAGACTTGCAAATGATTTAAAGCATCTATACGCCACTCATCTAGTAGCTCCAGCTCATTCAGTCTTGATACACAATACTGTTCATCCGTGATGAGGTTTTGCAGTGATATTCTTAGTGACGGGAGCTCAATCTCAATGGGTAATATTGCCTTTGATCTGTAGACCAGGGAGAAGGGGGTGGCGCCAGTGGGTGTACGGATGCTAGTTCGATAGGCCTAGAGGGCGGGATTGAGCTGCAGATGCTAGTCACGACCTACATCATTGCTTATTTTCTTGAGGATCTTTAAAATGGTTTTATTTGTGGCTTCTATTTTCCCATTACCTTGGGGATAATATGGGGTGGAAAAGTGATGTTGGATTTTGAATTTTTCACACAAGTTACGGACATCCTGATTCTTGAATGGTGTTCCATTATCTGAGATAATAGCTTGGGGAACATCGTATCAGCATATGAGATAGTTCAGGATGAACTTTGATATCCGCTTCCCCGTTATATAGGTCATTGGTATGGCTTTGACCAACTTGGTAAAGTACTTAGTGGCGGTTATGATGAACTTATGGCCATTAGATGAACTGGGAGTGATTTTTTCGATGAGATCGAGCCCCCACTGTGAGAAGGGCCATGGTGTAATGATGGGATGGAGCTCTTGAGCTAGAGCACGGATGAGGTCCCCATCCTATTGACATTGTAGACACCTTTTGACGTAGTTGTGTGCCTCTCTTTCCATTGTGGGCCAATAATACCCCGTCCTTAGCAGTTTCTTGGCCAAGGTCATTCCACTCGAGTGCGAACCACAAATCCTGTTATGCACCTCAATTAAAGCAGTCAAGGTTTCATTAGTATTAAGGTAGTGTATAAGGTTCCCTCTACACTTCTACGGTATAAGGTATTTCCTAGGATGACAAACCTAGAAGATTTTTTAATAAAAGTTCTTTTTAAACTTGAGTGTAAGTCAGGAGGTAAGACACCTATTTGTAGGTAGGTATAAATTTCATGGTACCAGGGATCTCCAAGACCAACGATTTCACACACAAATTCCAACTTTGGTACCTCAAATGCGGGCACGAGAAGCTGCTCTACCAAGAATTCATGTTTCAGGACATTGTGGGGGATTTCTAGTAAGGATCCAATTGTTGCCATGGCGTTTGTAGCTCTGTTGTTTGCTCTAGGAATTTTTTCGAATGTGATCTCGATGAAGGATTCTTTGAGAGTCTCCACCAGTTTCTTGTATGGAGTGAGCTTATCATCTTTAGTTTGGTATTTACCATTCACTTGATTTATTATCAGTTGAGAGTCTCCATATACTTTGAGGGCCATGATGTGCCACTGCACTGCTATTCTGAGACCTATGGTTAAAGCCTCGTATTCTGCAATATTTTTGGTGTAGGGGAATGCTAATTTATAGGATCTAGGTATACAATCCCCCTGTGGGATAATGAAGAAAATACTAGTTCCTGATCCATGCTATTTGTATGAGCCATCAAAATAATTTTCCAGTGGTCGGCTATGTTGAGATTGAAGATGGATTCGTTTGGAAACTCTAAGATGAGTGGATTCTCTAAATAGATTGGTGCTTCTGCAAGTTGATTTGATATGACTTGACCTTTGATTGCTTTCTGATCCACATATTCAATGTCATACTCTGATAATATCATGACCCATTTAGCCATCCTTCCAGTTAGCATTGCTTTTGATAGTAAGTACTTGAGAGGGTCAATTTTGGCGATGAGTTTTATTTTGTGTGCCAGTATGTAATGTCTGAATTTCTGTGAAGCAAACACTACTACTAGACATGCTTTCTCAATGAATGATTAATTTAACTCATGCCCCACCATTGTTATGCTGATATAATATATGGCCCTTTCTGTCCCATTTTCGTCGTGTTGAGCTAGAAGAGCACCAAGGGCTACTGTTGTTGCTGACACATAGAGAGTTAATGGTTTTCTTAGGATCGGTGGCATGAGGACTGGTGGTGTAAGCATATATTCTTTGATCTGATTGAAGGCTTCTTCACACTTGTTATCCCACTTGTACGCTACTCCCTTGTGAAGTAGGTGAGAATATGGATTATGTTTATCTGCCAGCTGTGCTATGAACCTTCAGATGGACTGAATCCTACCTTGGAGACCTCTTAATTGTTTCAATGTTTTTGGTGCCTCCATCTCAAGGATTTCTTTTACCTTAGTAGGATCTATTTCGATACTTCTCATTGACACTATGTATCCTAGCAACTTTCTTGATTGTAAGGTGAAGACACACTTCTTTGGATTTAATCAGACCTTGTATTCCTCCAGCCTATCAAAAATAGTACTCAAGGTTGCTATATGATCCTTCCTCTTTATGGATTTGGCTAGTATGTCATCGACATAGTCTTCGATAGTTTTATGGATCATGTCATGGCTCTTTGGTATGTTTCTCCTGCGTTCTTCAAGCTGAATGGCATCATATTCCAGCAGTAAGTCCCCCATGGACAAGTGAAGGCCATTTTGTGTTGGTCTTCTTTAGCAATGATTATTTGGTTGTATCCCGAGAAACCATCCATCAAGGAAAGCATTTCTTGCCCCTCCATCATATCTATTATCATGTCAATGTTGGGCAACGGGAAATCATATTTTGGACATGCTTTTTTTAAGTCCCTGAAATCTGTGCAGATTTTGATGCCCCCATCAGGTTTTGAAACAGGAACAAAGTTTGACGCCCATTCTAGATAGTTGATTGGTTGAATGAATCTTGCGTCCAGTAGCTTCTTCAATTCCATTTTGACTAGCAGGGCGATCTGAGGGTGCATTTTCTTGAGCTTTTGTCTAGCGAGCTTTGCTTCAGAGTATACTGCTAGGTGATGAACCACAATTTCTGGATCGAGCCTTGGCATGTCAACATAGCTCCATACAAAATTAACTTGTCTTTCTCTCAAGAAGGCTGCTAGGAGCTCTTGTTCCTCTGATAGTAATGATTTCGCATAGAATGTGATGTGTGGGGTCTCCTTTGTTCCTAGATTAATTGGATTGCATTTTTTTGCTAGGACTACTAATTTTTCCTGATGAAGAGCTCTAAAAGAAAGATTGAATCCCCCATCCTCAGGTGCCTCAAAGAGGTTTTTACCATTGGATGCATCCTTTCTTTTTTAATTTTTTCATGTCAGAGAGTGCCACATTGTGGTTTTCACTCAAGGACTTAGATATTATTCTTAATTTCTCACTTTTGCGACTGAGGGATTCAATCATTTCCCCATAATAGGCCTGTATATCTAGCTCAATGATGAATCCAGCTTTGTGATCTCCACACAGAATATTATCCCGCAGTCCCATGAATTATGAGAGCGCCTCATCATTTTTGAATGTGTCAAGAATTGGTGGTCCTCGTCGGTCATAATCGATGAGTTGTGGGTAGACTAGACAAATTTCATGATTTTGGTTTTCAAACTCATAAGATAGGGTGCTAATCATGAGAAGGGTGGTATCCTCAAAGAGCCTGGGTACATTGGTTATGGGATCCTCATCATCACTGCTACTACATACATTAGTTATGTCAGAAGTAAAATTATCTAAGACGCAGCCAGTGGATACAGATAAGCGAAGTTCAGCTAGTGTTGGTTCACGGGGAGTCTTGACTGCTTTAACTAGGGGACCTCCTCCACGTATGGTTATACTCAGAGGGGTACATCTGAGACCAATATTTCTCATTCACGTCTCAGGAATGAGGGGTATTATAAGCCCATTTTCATTTTTCCCCAGTTTTTGGTTTTTGTCATAGCCCATTGCGAGCATCATTTGCAAACCTTTACTTCTGTCATCCATTGGTAGATTAGCTACTGGTCTATCATCTTGATATAGGAGATGAGATGGGTCCTCCTCTATGACTTCTCGGTAAAGATCCCACCAACTTTTGAAGTTCAGATATTCAGGGGATGTTTGGGAAGTGGAGCCTTGATTTGATTGCAGATGTCCCCGTGATCTAGGAGATTGTGGCAACTCTCCTACCACAAAGGAATTTTTGGGAATCATATAGTTTCCGCAACCGTTGTCCTGGATGATGACTTTGATATCAAAGATGGTGGGGATGGCGGGAATGGCGAGTGTCTATGTCGTAGAAGTGGAGGCAAGAGTAGCTGGATCAATGTACGGTGTTGATGGACCTTCATCATTTTTAGGTACTTGAGGTATTTTGTAGTATTTTTCCTCAAGGATTTTGCAATAGGAGAATGGTTCAGGATCTCCATGGATGGTGACCTCTTGTCCTTCATATGTGAATTTGACACATTGATGGAAGGTTGATGCTACTACTTGCATTGCATGGATCCATGGATGTCCTAGGAGAATGTTATAAGGGAAGTCGAGATCCAGAACCTGACAGGTGGTTTCCATGATAGTTGACCCTACTTGAATAGGGATTTGGATTGTGCCTTGCAACACTCTTTCCTGATCATCATATGCTCTTATTGTAATACCTTTTCCTTTTTTTCAATGGAATCCTGTGAGATTTTTAGGTTCTTAATGAGCTTGAGGGAAAAAATATTCAAGCCTGCACCTCCATCCACCAAGACTCACTTGACTTTATTTTTATGCACTAGAACCTCTAAATGGAGTGCACAGTTATGAGATGGTTGAGCAGGAAAATCTTGGTCAAAGAATGTAAGGAGATTCGGGGTAATGATGTTTCCGACCATAACTTGGAATTGATTTGCATCAAGATCTGCAAGGATAGTGGATGAAGACAATGCTTCCTCAAGGATTTTCTTGTGGGAGGATGAGATTTTCAATAACTCCATGATGGAGATTTGTGTTGGGGTTCTTTTTAGTTGATCAAGGACATTGTAACCATCAGGAACAGATCTGGGTGCAGGTACTCTGTTTGGTTGGGATGATCCTGTGATGGTAATTTTGTCACCTCTTGTGGTGACTCCACAATGGGCATGGGCTCCTTTGATGGTCATGGTAGCACAATAGTCATCCAGGGATGTGACGACATGGTCATACACATGATTCACATTCTTGAAGGTTCCTTTCCCTTTATCAATGTTATTGTTCCCTTTATTGCTAGGGTTAGGCATCAGATTCATGTATATTTTGAGATTTTGATTCCCTATTGGTTGTTCCACATTCATGATTCTTTGATCAATGAGGTCTTAGACTAGATTTTTTAACCTCATGTAGCTATTAGTGGTGTGCCCTTTTATTTTGTGGAAGTCGTAGAGCTGATTTTCATTGTACCAAGGAGGTTTTACATCTGGTTCTTGGTAGTTCTCATAGGTGGGAGCCTTGATGAGGTTTTCATTTATCAGTTTCTTCATGATGACTTTGAGTGGTTCCCCAAGGGTGGTGTACTTCCGCTTGGTGAAGTTCTTGTTTCGATGGGATGGTCCCCTTTGATCGTTGACATTATTGATCACTTGATTGTTTGGTTGTTGTGTTGTTGTGTTCAGTGGATGGTTGTTTTGATGTTGGTGTTGGATTTGTTGTTGTGGTGCGGGTGTGTTTTGCTGAGGGGCACTGATGAAAACTTTGGCATCAACAACACCATCATTGGTAACATTTTTGTTTCTTGCCCATGTACGAGGTTTGTCATTATAGCTTGTAGGTGGGTGATTGTTCTGGTGTTCGGGATATGAAGTTGATCCTCCAGGTTGTGTCATAAGGGCTCGTTTGATGTTGAACGCCTTGGAAATTAGCTAATCGTACATGGTGATCCCTTGAACTTTGGGGTGGAAGGCTAAGAGGTCATCAAGGTTGGATATGATAGTTCACACTTGTTACTTGGGCATGACCCATTTTCTTTGATTGGCCTTGGATCGCCATCGTTGTAGGAATGAAGCTGCAAATGATTCATTCTTACCATTTTTTAGAGCCGAGAGTTCCTCTATACTGACATCCATGGTGATATTGCATGTGTAGTTTTTGATGAATGCATCTATGAATTCTTGGAATGTCTTGATGCCTGAAGGTAGGCGAGAGAACCATTCCATGGCATGGCCAGCCAAAATTCTAGGAAATAGCCGCATCAAATAGGTATCGTCATACGCGACTTCCATGCAATGAACCTGGAATTCCCTGATGTGATCTTCAGGGTTTCCTGTCCCATGGTACTTGTCAAACTTGGGGATCTCAAATCCCTTTGGGAATGGTTTCATCACAAGGCTCCTGTCAAACAGATAAGGACACAAGTTGCTAGATGTTTTTTTGGTTCGCCCTGATTGAAGATCGAGCACTTGTTGTGAGAGTAATTTGATTTGTGCAGCGACATCATTTTGCAGATCAAGGGTGGGATGAAAGTGTTCTGAGGTGGTTCGCTTGTTGATGGGGTGGGTGGATTGGTTGATGTGTTAATTGGTGGTATTTGCACATTCTGCTGAGCCATGTATGCTCGTACTTCTTGTTGTATCAACAACGCTTGTTGTTGGTCTTGTTGTTGTGCTAGGATTGCATGTTGTTGAGCCTGTTGTTGTTGTTGTTATTGTTGTGCCAACAACACTTGTTGTTGAGCCGCTAATTGGGTTGCTTCCTGTTGTTCTTGATATTCTTTCAATGCTTGTTGATGTGCCTAATATTGTGTTGCTTGTTGTTGTGCAAGATATTTCACTTGTGCTTGTGCTTGTTGCACTTGATATTGGGATTGAGCTTGAGCGTGCGCTTGAGCTCATGCCTAAGCTTGAACCTGAGCTTGAGCTTGTGCTTGAGCTTGTGCTTGTGTGGGTTAAGCTTTTTTCTGAGCTTGTGCAGCTTGTTGTTGTTGTTTCTGCAATAAGATTTGGGCTTGGGCAGCCTATTGTACTTGTAATGCAGCTTGTGCAGCTTGAGCAGCTTGTTGAGCAGCTAGTTGCGCGGCTTGTTGTTTTTGTACTTGCAAGAATGCCTTTTGATATGCAACTTTCTGAGTGGCTTGCAACACAATACTATGTTGGCTTGATGTATTAGAGCTTGGTGGTTGTGGTGGAGGTGGATTCAGAATGGTGCTTGTTGTGGTGGTGAGAGGCGCAGTTGTGTTGATGTGTGGAGTTTGATTGGTAGATGGTGCGATTGATGTAGTTGGTCCTTGAGAGACTGTGTTTTGAGATGTTAAGGGGGTGGTTGATGATGTGATGGTGGTGGTATGTGTTATCGGGGTAGTTTCCATCTATTGTTATGATGTCGATGACAAGTTTTGAGAGTTTGGTGTGATGCTTTGATTGATGTTTGGGATGTTGGTTTGATTTTGATTGATATTTAGTAAAGGGGGAAACCCTAAGCCAAAAAGTGGTGTAGATGATGATGGAAATGGTGGAAGTGGTGAAAACGTGAGGGATGTGATCTCTTGAGGGAATGGTGTAGTATCAAAAATGCCCCATGGTCCGAAAATGTCACCTTCTCCTTGCGAGGTTATGGGGAGAGAGGTTTGGGGTGTTGCACAAAAGGATGATGATGATGGATCATTGGGATCATGGAAAGTGAGAGGGACATATGTATGTAATGTATTTTGGGGTATGATTTTTGCATCCAAGTCTTGATTATTGACAAGGGGGTATTTTTGTAAGGCATTGAGAAATGTACTTCCCTTGTCAATACTAGGTTGAGTTGGAGCAATGGATGATGTGATTTGCGGGATGTTTTGAGTGATACTTTGGGATGGGGGTGTAGATGAGATGTGGAGTGTGGATGAAATTGGAGGCATGACCTCTAAGGATGGTTACACTATAGAGCTCACATCAAAATCGGAAGGTAGTTTAGCCCCTTGTTTTGCTAATTAGAGCATGTATAGTGAAGGGTTGAGTCTCATCATGATATTGATAATCTTATGGTTCTCTGGATTTTGAATCATTTTGGTGATTTCCTCATGTGACATTCCAAAGGGATTATTGGTATGATCCTCTACTTCCTCTTGAGGGTTTTGTGATGATGTAGGAAAGTTGATTAGAGGATTACTTGATTCAACAGGATTTGTTTCAGAATTTGTTTGACTTAGGTCACTTGTAGTGGATGTTTCTTTGTTGGCTTCCATGTTCCTCTTGTGTTGAGATCTAGTTTGCACCATAAAATAAGGATCAATCTTGAAGAATTGGGAGATGAATCTATAATTCTTTGGATTGATTTAATCTTAGGCACAAAAAGAGAAAATTTAGGATGTTTTTCAAGGATCAAAGGTGATATGATGGGATAGATGTAAAAGATGGATGATGTGGATGTTTTAACTTTTGAAAAATCTTGAGGGGATGCTATAATTTTTAGGACTTTTGAATTTGTTTTGGATTTTGGATTGACCTTGATTTGATTTTTGGTTTGCTTTGCTTTTGGATTTATGAACAAATAGACCCTAATATGTTGGATGATTATCTAAGAGGTATATTTTCTCAAAGGATGATAATTTGAATATGTGTAGGGAGAAGGATGCATCTACCTACACCTATTAAAACAAGATGATAATTTAACCAAGCATATGAAGAAGGATGCTGGTGCAGGAGCACCTAAGGAACAATAGGCAGTTTCATTAGGTAAATAGGAAATCTAGAAGGGTAATTTAGATTTGTTTTCATAAAGGTCATTTTGACCATTGTGTTGTTATCTTAGAGGTGTTTTTGATCTCTAGGAAAGAAGTGGTGAATAGATGAATCAGTTTTGAAGCTCATTTTTGTTTTAGTTACTAACCTTGTCAAAAGTTAGAAAACATAGTGGATTTTGGTATTGTTGGCTATTAGGTCATGAAGAAGGCTGACCAAAGTAGATAACTAATTGAGGAGCCTTATTTAAGGTGAGCCTCGACCTGTAAACAAGGTTAGAGGGTTTGGTATTAAGGAAACATTGTGAGAGTTGAATAAAAATAGTGTTCTTGAAGGATATTCCTGATTTTTGCTGCGTAACAGAGCTTTAAATGGATTGAAATGATTACTGCTCTGTAGGTAGAGTGTAGTGTGGATAGAATACTAGTTTTTTTTCCATCTGATTGTCTTTGTGATTCATTTTCATCATTTGTCTGTATATAGTTTGATTTCTTCCATTTTCTGCCCTGAACCAGGTAGTTTGAGCAAATGGAGTGCTAGACCAATTTACCACTGTACAAATTGTATGGATTTTTGGGAACAGTGCCTAGACTCCATGTTTGTACATATGTTAGGTTGTAGGCTTTGTTTGTGTGTAGGAGTTGCTAGCAATGTCTTGCCCTAGGCGAGCCAGACAAAGTCTGGCTAGGGAAGACAAGGAGTGAAAGGCACATATTTTGCAGGGGTGCTAAGGTTTTGAAGAATTTACTTTTGGAGAATTTAACTGAGAGTTTTGGCAAGGCCTGGTGGTTAGGAGGAGGCTCCATCAACCCATTTGGTGTGTGGAAACTCTAGCAGTTTGGAAACAACCTGGAAAAGGCTAGTAAACCCTAGGTTTTGGCCATTTTTGTGTAAGGGCAGTGTACGAGCAGTATAGGTTCCAAACCCTAAAAATATTCAAGGTGTGGATAGGGGAAACACAAACCCCAAGCAAAGAACCTAGGTCATTTGGAGGGTTTTAGAGTAACTTCCATTTTACTCAGGTTAGGAGGCCTAATTGGGGCTCTAGGCTTGTAGCCTTTTCTAACCCTAGGAAAGGGTTTGGTGGAAGCGATGGAGAGTTGGAGTCTTGTGATTGAACAAGAACCCTAAATAGGTTACATTGAAGCTTTTACAACATATTTACACCCTTGCAAGTATCTGACTGAATGTTGAGGGTAATTGGCTTTTAGGGAAGAATAAGGGTCAAAAGTGAGATAGTGGCAAGGCACCAAGATTGGCTTGGTAGTATGGAAGAATGTTGATAGTGGGGTTGGCCAGTAGTACTAGGGGTGCCTATACCTGAGATAGGACCTAAAGGTTAAGGTGGGAGAGTCACCTAGGAGTTCTTGAGAACAAGGACCCAGAGCATGGGACAGTGAGTGTCTCATCCAACCCTGCCTTATCAGATGCATCTACATATACCTAGCTAAACAAGATGGTTTGATAATTTGGCTAAGCATATGCAAAAGGATGCATCTACGCATACCTAGCCAAAGATGATTTGAAGTTTTGATTCAAAGATTTCAAGGATTTTTCTTGATGATTTTGATTTTTTCCAAAAAAGCCTAGCATGGAGGATAATTTCAAGATTTATCAAAAGATGATGGTGAGGTGATTTTGGTTTGATGTTCAAGGATGGATGAAAATTTTTGATTTTGATCCTAGGATGTACCTAAAAAGACCCTTGTTTACTAGACCTCGGTATTGAAGAACATACAATACTTCTAAGGACCTCTATAACTAAGAAGTGGTTCAAACTGAGCATACATTTCTGGATTGTTAAAAGGAATGAGTCTATAGAACCTTGTGAATTTTTTGCTTATTTTGATATGTTGCTTGTGATTGCACTTCCTAATGTATTTCTTGATGACCTTTCAAGTGTGACTCCTAAATTTTTGAACTTTTTCTCAAGGACTTTTGTTTTGGGATTTTGACTTTCTTGGAAATCATGAGGAACTAACACATGTGTGAGAGCCAATTTTGTTATCTTTTCTTAGTGATTTTGTTTTACCACAAACACTTCTTTGATTAGGTTTTCAAATTATATGTCCAATGTCCCAATTTCTTCAAATCCCACAAAGTATGTTATGTGGAATTTTGATGAAATCGAGGCAAGGGTTACCTATCATTTAACTTTAGTAGGAAAATTGAGATGTAAATCCAAGTGTTTAGAAACTTCTAATGATAACATCCCAAGGGCAAGCAATAACACATGAATTTGGTCAATTGTATTTGCCTCCTAAAGGGTTTGAAATTTTGATGATAATGTTAAATGTTTTTTTTTTGAATGTTTTCAAACAAGCAAAGCATTTTGTAACCAAGAACAAGCACAACCTTATGGATATGAAAGACAATATTTGTTGAGTCCCCACTTGGACAAGTCCAGCTACGCTTATCTTTAGCAAATGGTTAGATGCTTGACCCCACTGGCTCCCCTCCACAACACTCACTTATATGGGGCAGCCAAGCATCAACACCCATGAAACTCCCATGGCACGTTTTCCATTTCTACTAAAGACTGTAAAAGTGTGGGCCGGCTTCAGAATGATCGTTCTTGCACCAACAAATAGATAGGGTTTTTTGGCCTTTCTACAACAAGGATTTTAATTCGGACTTTTCATTCATAGGAGTTGACCCAATGTGGTGAGAGACCATTGTTGCCCTTCTCGTTGGAGCCAACCACATGAGACCATTGTTGCTATAAATACTCTTGGGTGGAGAGTGTTACCGGCTGAGTCGTTCCCTAGGGTGAGTACTTTTTCCCCAAGGCAGGCCCTCTAAGATAAACAATAGCGAGTAAACATATTCATAGTTCGATCAACCTTCATTTAGAAACAAAGGGAGAACACATGTAATAGGTTTACTCACACTCGTACAATGTTTTTTTCAATTTTAGTTCCCAAAAGGAAGTGTGGAGGTAACTACTTTATCCCAACCTAAGACCATCAAAAAGCCTTTTGATTCTCAAGATCGCCCTGAGGCATGAGAGAAGCACATACGTATTTTTAATGATGTTATTTTGAGTAAGCAATCTCAAAGCAACGTTGCACATGTTCTTTTTAATCCAAAAAAGCAATAATGACTTCTTTTTATATCACCAAATGAAGTGTGAGAATATTCCTTGTTCAATTATTAGCCCCAAACAAAATCTAGTGAGTTTGTGTCCTAAAATTCATTTTAAGCTCCCTTTTGTAACAAGAATTTAAAGAGTGCTTTTTAGAGCCAAAAATAAAACTAGTAAGTCCTAAGCATAAAAGATAGCAAATTTTTCCTTAAGAGGAATAGTGAATCCTCTAAGAGTGTTGAACAAACACTAGAGTGTTTAAAAACACTTGGTATCATCAGACAAGGTCATCATGCTTCTTTTCCTCTTCACCTTTTGATTAATCCAACCTACAAGAAAATTAGTTAGATTATGCAAAAACAGAGGCCAAGAAAGCAAAAAATAGACCAAATAACCAAAATTTGATAAAAAAGCACGTGTTAGAAATAAATTTTCACTTTTTACTTCCCTCCAGTGATGCAATCCACGAAGGCGTCGTAGTTTGAAATCACTAGTGGTGTTGTATAGAGTCGCTTACCAGTCAGCGTCACTCTGCAGCCAAACCAGTGAGCATGAAGGCGTCACTATTTTGATCAGCGGTGTAGTTTGGATTTTGAAAAGATTCCAACAAGCCGAAAAGATTCAACAGTGTTTGAAAATTTGAATTCTGGGCAGGAAGTATGGAGAGTCACAGTTTTGAGTTTACAATGGTGCAATATGGAAACGCTGAGCTCTTAGTGGTGCTAAACAATGAAATTGAGCTTCCAACGGTGGAGTTTTCTATAAACACACAAAAACACAGAATTTTCTCAAAAAATGTGATTTGATCTTCTAGTTTTCCCTCCTTCTAGCGCAAAAATGTGAACCAATATCCTATACCTGCAAGCACACAACAAATGAACACATTAATAAGATCAAATGAAAGTTAGAATAGAGATTCCTCAGGAAATCCATTTGAATGCAAAAAGAAAAGGAATGAAATGAAGAACACAACAAACTTAAAGCTAAGATATCAAATCCTATTCTAAAACAAAGCAAACTCTTAAACTCTTGAGGGAGTTGGTGCCAATTTGATGTGAAAATTGGCCCTTTCCCAACTCCAATGATGTGATGAAGATTGTGATCCACTTTGTTGAAGATTGATGAGTGCTCTAAGATGAAATCTGCATAACCTAGCTATAAAACTCAATGAGATGGATGAAGATTGCTATGAATTTGAGTATAGTAAGTTTACTCAAGTTGTGGAGGATCAAATGAGGAATGAAGCCTCTTATTTATAGAATGTCAAGTTTGAAGAGATGTCCAAAATGGAGCAATGTGGGACTAAAGATCCACCAATCACAAGGTGCCACTTGTCAACATGTGAATAGATGAAGGATGTGCAAGTTTTAAAGAATGTGTCAATAAATGCATATATTTGAAATTTAAAATTGTTGAAATGACATGTAAGATGGAAAGAAGGTGCATTAAATGCCACTTGGCTCAAAGAAAAAGGACCTTTTAGGTGGAGTAAATGCCTTGTTGGAAGGAAAAAGTCCACTTGGATTTTGAATTCAAATTTGAGGAATATTCTTTTATTATGCCTTTTGAGAGAAAATAGAGATTTAATAAATGAATTAAATCTATTTTTTTGTGCAAGTTGCAAAAGCTAGAGGATGGGACATGAGAGGAGATTAAATTAATCAAGGTTAATTAATTTAATGAGAGATCAAAATGATGTGACATATTGATTTAAATTTATGGATTGATTTAAATCAAATATGAGAAGAATATGATTTCAAGATTAATTAAATAAAGATTTTTATTTTATTTAACCAAGGAGATGAAGTTAGATTTAAACTAAATAAGGTTTTAATTTATTTAATTTAATGGATGGACTTTAGAGATTTAATCAAATAAAACTGATTATTTAATTAAATAGGGATAATTAGATTAGACTGATTGATTTAATTAGCAAGAAAGGATGACTTAATTAGATAAATGATTTATTTAATTAAGAGAGGAACATTGATGAATTTAATCAAATAAAGGTATTCGATTAAATGGTTAGACCGAGGGATGATTTAGGATGAAACAGTGTTATTGGTCGAGATCAGATGTGCAATGTCGATTAGTACATTTTATATGTCTAAACAAGGCCCTTCGGGAATTTTTTGGGAAAGATCTATATCATGTTTACTTAGAGGCTTTTCATGCTAATTCGATGGGTAATTTAATAAACAAAGGAAATATTAAATTCATACCTAAGTTTGGAGATCCTGAGGATATTTGCAACTAGAGGCCTATTACGCTTCTCAATGTTTCTTACAAAATCATCGCCAAAGCTTTGGCTCTAAAAATTTGCCATCTTTTACCTCAGATTGTACGCCTAGAGTAAATAGGATTTATTAAATCCAAGTTCATTATGGATAATATTATTGTCGTGTGGGAAGGTATGGAGTGGGCCAGACGATCAAACCAGAAGGCTATTTTTCTTAAAATTGATTTTGCTAAAGCCTATGACCACATTGAATGGCCTTTTATTCTTGCTATGTTGCAAGCTTTGGGGTTTGGGCCCAATTTCATTCACATTGTTCACATGATTTTTGCAAATGCTTCTGCTTGTATCACCATTAATGCCCGCCAATCCTCTACCTTTGGGATTTTTTGTTCCATTCGGAAAGGATGTCTGCTTGCCCCCTCTCTATACATGCTCGTCGTTGAAGGGTTTGGTTACCTTTTCTCCAACGTGATTTCTTAATGACGTTTCAAGGGTATTTCACTGCCTAACTCTTAGGCCTAGCTGGTTAATGGCCATTTTGTTGATGACTCTTTCCTCACTCTTCTAGAGGATGAAGATAATATCAAAGTGGCCCTGGAATGTCTCAATATTTTTTTCCTCACTTATGGTTTTTCCATTCAATGACACAAAACTTTGTGCTACAAATAGTTTATTCTACCCACTCCACCCTGGTTACAATAGTATGGTTGGAAGTGGATTGGACCAGGGGAAATTTTTAGATTCCTTGGCATTCCCTTCACCTTCTAGACATCTTTGGTCGAGCTATAGAAAATTGTTCTTTCCAGAGTTGAGCATAAGCTCGCTTACTGGATTACTAAGCCCCTCTCTTTGGCAGGGGAATTTCAGGTGTGCTCCAAAGTTCTCGTAGCCACTCATGTTTATTATTCTTCCTATTGGGCCCCTTCTAAAGCTGCCTATGGCAAGCTTGAAAAGTTGCTTTGAGACTTCCTTTGGGCTTCTGTTGAATCACATAGAGGGTTTCACTATGTCGCCTGGGAATTGTGTTACCTTCCTAGAGACTCTAAAGGACTTGGGTTGCTCTCCATTCAACGACAAGGCACTGCCTTGTGTGTGAAATGGATAATCCAGGACCTTATGGGAGATGTGGCCTGAAAAATTCTCCTTAGGAATTGTATTCAATCAAGCTTTCTTGCTCATAGATCGGCCTAGAAGGGGATTGGCTTTTAAACCCTTCTAGTCATGGAGGAACCAGTTGAAATTGTGGGGATTTTTGTTGTTAAAAGCATTTGGAGAGCCTAGGAGGTAGTTAAACCCTAGCTCCGTTGGGTTGGTTTTGGTTTCCATGATGGGATTTTGCTCAACTAAAAAAATGTTTGGTGGTCTCCTCTATTTGCTAGAAATGGTCAGCCTCTGGCTAAGTCACCTTGGCCTAAGGCACTTAGATTCCACAAGAAAGGTATTTAGACCTTACAATAGATATTTCATAGATCCACAATGTGTATCATGTTGTGGGAGGACTTTCGTGCCTTGTACAGGCTTCAAAACTAGGACCATGCAACTTATGATGGTTTGGTGAATGCTATTCCTACAGAAATACTTCATAAGGTGGGTATTCATGGGTCTGAGCCCTGGTGGAAGGACTGAAAGTGGTACCCAGACACCCCTTTCAAGAATTACAAGCCTAGGCTTGGTTATAGGTGGCTTTCACCACATTTTCCTGTGATTCATGGTCTGAACTAGAGGTTGCTTCTTCAATCTCCCGCTCAAGTCTGGCGTAAAATATTTGTTGCCACTTGGTCTGCAAGTGTTGAGCCGAAACTTGCCCACTTTGCTTGGTGTTTTCTTTTCCAAGGCTTTCCTGTGGGGTCTCAGATTGTTCACCTAGGGGTCCAGGACCCTCATTGCTCTTTTTGTGGGCAAGTTGAGTCTTTTAAGCATCTCTTTTAGTTTTTTACCAAAGCCCAGTAGTTTTAGATTTGGATTCATGACTTTTTTCAGCCTTTTTGACTGGAGCCCTTTTCCTAGCATATGGTTCTGCTGGGAGATTCACCCAGACTTCCTGCTAAGTATACCCAACTTTGGCACACTTTCAGGGTGGAAATCCTCTTCAATATCTGGAAAGACAAAAATGTTTGCATATTTTCTCACACTCAAATGGATAAAAATGTTTCTTTATATTCTAAATCTATTATTTCTTCTAATGTGCTCTTATAGATTCAAGTGTAGGTGAATAAAGTTGCACTTGAAGTTGCTCACCTGCAAGTGCTTTTGGACCATTGGGGCAATGCCCCGTGCACTATTTCTTGGGTGTCCGCTTCACCCAACTCTTCCTGCGGCTGGTCGCCCTCTCAAGGTTGGCAACAGAGTGGCTTTGCGTGCCCCCGCTCTTAGCTTCCTCTTTGGCGGGGATCTCGCCCTCCTTAATGGACCCACTCTCCTTCGCCTCGGGCTAGCCAAGGGTGGCCCTCTAGCGGTGCTTTGGGGAGCAACAGTGGCAGTTCTGGGTGGCCCTCTTATGACACTCCTGCCTCTGCCTCTAGTTGGCCAGACTCTGGTAAAATCTTTCCACGGCTTGCACTTGCAATCTCACCTCGACACGAGGAAGATAAAGATAAAGATAAAGAAGTTGATGATGGTTAAGGTCCTCCTCCTGATGTCACTCCAGACCCTACTGATGTATGGGGTAAAAAATGGATGACAGAGACCCTCCTAGCTCTGTTGGCACTACTTTGGCTGCTTAATGGATTTTTTTCATATATATGTGTTTGTAACCATGGACTTTTGGGCTAGGCCCATGTGACTGGTTGATTTTTTTGGATTTTCTAGGCATTGCCCATATGACTCTCGGGGTGTTCCTTCTTACCACCCACTTTTTTTTTGTGAATATGTATTTTGATCTTTGAATTAATATAGATTAATGCCTATTCATCAAAAATATATATAACAATCAAAATTTATAAAATCATAAAACTCATGAAAAGTCAAATGTAGTGAAAAAAAAACTTAATGACATGGTCATGATTGTAGCCTCAAACTCTTACATTTGAACTTAGCCTAGTATAAAATATTGTAGAAAATAAATTTTCTATAATTACGTGCATTTACTTAAAACTAAAATCTAACAATAGCATTCAAAATTTCAACTTTATCTATATTATTTTTTTCATGCACATGTGTATTTTCAAACACAATGATTTTCCCAAAAATCTCATTCAATATGGAGAACTACAAGAAGATTTCCCTCAATGTTTGTTTTTGTTAGTCAAGTGCATCATATGTATATTGTAAACTTATCCCTAATTACTTGTTAAAGTTTATCCTTGTGTGATTTTTGAAATGTATGATGTACCTTGAAATCTATGGTGTAGAATATGACAACCAAATGTGAGATTTTCCATTACAAAATATTGGTCTTCATTTAAGTATCAACATCTATTATTGAAGATCTAGTCTTCAATAAGGTCTACGATTGCAAGATTTTAAATGTAAATAATGTATGCCTTTATCATTTCTATAGTGGGTGTATTCAATGTTGTATTTTTCTTATGGAATCATTTAATTTAGTCTATTATTGGTATTTACAAAGTTAATATTATATGTAAAAACCATTAGATAAATAGATATATGCTAAAATCCACACATCATGTGTGCCAATCTATGCACGTCTCTATCAGGTCTAGAAGATTTTTTCCTTTTTGTGAAATTACATATCTCTTTAAGTATCAATTGAGCTCACTTGTAGTATTTTTCCAAGGTTGAATGTATTTTGTAGATGAATGCATTTTTCTTCTATAATTGAGCGAAGTTGGTTTTTATAATACATGTTCAACTTTTCCCATATTTTTTGTGTGATCTCAAGTAGGATTTAAAATATAATTTTTCTTTTCATTTTGAGCACTTCTATAATTTTTTTGATATCTAAACCCCATTGAAATTTATGGTAGAATTTTTTCTAGGTATTTAAACTCCATTTCATTGTAAATTAAATTTTCTTAACTTTAAATATTTATTCACATTTGATAAAGGGTTTGAATGTTTTATGTTTTTTCATCTTCAATTGCAAAGGAATATTTTAAAATATTTTAGGGTTTCTTCTTTCCTTTTCTACTCAATCAGGTGGCTAAAGGTAGTACTGAATTTACAACAGTACGAGAGCTTGAGAGTAGTCTCTTCTTTTGAACTCTAATTTTTCATTTTGAGCTCTATTAGAGATAGATTCTTTATTATATGGTGTTTACTTAACCAAATATACATGAAGTTGAGAATCGAGATGAGAAAAAATAAAATAAAATAAAAAGAAATTTTAACTACAGGTTATAGAATTTATGTTCTTCAAATCCTTTAGATATAAATTACTAAAATTTGGAATAGAAAAATATGTTTTGACTTTTAACATGATCAAATACCTAAAGATCACCATCTCAATAGGATAAAATGTCTTTTAAAAATAAATATAACATGTCTAACCCATATATAATTTGAAACCCAAATATCTTTGTTCAGACTAATAGATAACAATACTAGAAAAATAGAAATAGATCCCTATCCTTAATAACCTACTCAAATATAGATGACTCACTCTTAGAAATACATTAGATCCAAGTCCTTAATCATACTTAGGGTGCAAAAAATATATCAAATCCTCCAACCAAAAATATCATCAAATTGAGGCACTTTGCAATATTACGACAAAAGTAGGGTTGACACAAACTGACAACAAACCCAATTCGATATAATTCCATATATCCTTTAATTAAAAATTCAAGGGTTGACACAATCCCACAACAAACCCAATTTCATATATACTTCCATATACGTAAAGGGAGAGAGACAGAGAAAGAATAAGGGAGGGATGAAGTGAGAGGTAGGTATAGAGAGACAGAGAGGGGAGATAAAGAGAAGTAGAGAGGGAGGGAGAGAGGGAGAGGTAGAGATAGAGAGGTAGGGTGGGAGGGATATAGGGAGAGGTAGGTA
>VDFB02058242.1:669388258-669409452 GCA_007258455.2 Sequoia sempervirens | reverse complement strand
TCTATATCATATCAATAGAATCTTAATCAAGAATTCATTGTTGCAACACTTTGTAGTTGATTATCTTGCATGGCTAAAGTCCTGCATATTGAAGATCTCGAGCTGTGGGTCAGGCAATTCATAATCTCAACAAGGATAGGGATGGAGGGAGAGAGGGAGAGGTAGAGAGATAGAGGTAGGGTGGGAGGGATATAGGGAGGGAGAGAGAGATGGAAGGAGGGAGGGATGGAGAGGTAGGTAGAGAGATAGGTAAGATGGGAGGGATAGAGGGAGATGTAGCTAGAGAGAGAGGGTGAGGGGATATAAAGAGAAGTAGAGAGGGAAGGGGAGAGATATGTAGAGAGAGGGGGGAGGAGGGAGGGTGAGGTAGTTAGAAAGAGAGGTAGGGTGGGAAGGATACAAGAGGATGTAGCTAGAGAGGGAGAGGGTGAGTGGAGATAGAAAGTAGAGAGGGAAGGTGAGAGAGAGAGAGGGAAGGAGGGAGGGAAAGGTAGAGAAGGGAGAGAGGATAGAGAGAGAAATGAGTGAAGGAGAGGTTGGTAGAGATAGAGAGAGTAGGGTGGGATGGATGGAGGGGAAAATAGCTAGAGAGACCTATATATGTTGCTCCTAGCTCCTTGTAGCTTCCCTTGCACTATATTGTACTTTTATTATAATAAATATAATATAATACTCTCTTGGAGAAATCTTGTAGTAACAGAAAAAGTATCCCTTAACCTTACTTAATTTGGGAATAATTGCCATTGAATTAACCTAATTTTGCCTAGCTCTAATGTTGTAATGTGTTGTACACATTCACATTGATCTTGGGCCCCATTTTAATAAAGTGCACCTAAATTGTACCCTATTTATGGTGTTGTAAAGTGTTGTAACACACTTTCACACTTATCTAGGGTCCCATTAATTAATTGTAGTTAATTAGAGTTAATTATCCCCTTTAATTCAAATTTGAGCCTTATTTGTGACAACTTCTGAGGATCCATCCGGACACCCATAATTCAAATTGTAAAACATTTAATTTGGAAAATTTGAGGTCCTAGAAATTGGTTCTTGGACCCATTCATCCTAGGTGGCGAATGGGTCCTCCCTCTATAAGACCCCCCTTTCTTTGCACATTTGACATGGGTTTTTTTTATGTTATTTCACCCCTCGAAGGCAAGGTCTTGGAAACTTGTGCCAAGACCCATTCGCCCTAGGTGGCCTAGGGCGAATGGGTCCTTGCTTAATGAGGACCCCTTTTTGAATTTGATTTTGGTAGGATTTTAATAATATTCATTTTCAAATCTGGTGTTAGCTTGAATTGTTTGAATTTCGAGGTTAATCTCTAGATTTAGTATAAATAAGGGATTAATTCACATTGTTTCTCCTAGAAAGTTTACAAGAGGCCTAAGCATTCAATTTTTAAAGCATTAGAGCATTACAAGAGCATTTTCAAAGACATTTCAAGGCAGATTATCAAGAGTTTATTGCAGCAATTCAAGATAATTTCATCATGTTAAGGGTTTAGTGCATTCATACATGTTGAGCTAAGATTGTAAATGTAGCATTGAGGATCTACTTGCAAGCATTGTTAGACATCTTATTCAAGGATCAAGATCTACATTCTTCATGGTCATTACATGTTAGTTTCTAGATTTATGCTCCAAGACAACATCCAAAGTATCATCAATTACATATTTCATGTTTCACGAATTTTAATTTCCTTATTTCATCATTTGGTTTAATTACCTAAATGGGGTTTGACTTAGGAAAACCCCTATTCACTAACAATCAACAAGTTTTTCTTCCCTTGAATGTGTGTTTGTAGATTTATAGGTTGAAGATCAAGTGGAGAAGAAGTTTGAAGCAAAGTTACAAAAGTTGTTAAGTTGCAAAGTTGACCTTCATAGTGCAAAAATAAAGAATTGAAGCTATAAAAATTATTATAGGTTTTCAGGAGCTAACAACTAGGGATTTGAGAGTGTAGGCATCAAGGAAAATAACCCAGATCTAAGTTTTAGAAACCCTAATAGGGAGCCATTCGCCACTAAAGGCGAATGAGTCCTTGTTGCCCTAAAAATAGGCTTCTTACAACAAGGTACACATCATTTTGAGCTCTAAAAAATTCCCTCATGGTTGCTATAATAGTTAAGGTTAGTTTTTGATTGTTATTTCCATCTTATCATACACAAAATCACATAATATTAGGGTGAAAAGCATAGTGGTTTATCATCTTGATCAATTCATTTCGGTAAATCCTATTTTCCCCCTAATCATTAATGGTGAACCCGACATATTGAATATTGCAATTTTCTAATTTTGAAGTCTTTTATTGCATCCTAGGTTAGATCTTATACTCATTTGCATCTCATTTTCATTGTATTAGATCTCATTTAGGGTTTCTTGCTTTTCATTTAAAACTTGCATCTCATTTAGGGTTTAGATTTGCATTATTTTGCATCTCTCTAAATCTGAAAAATACAAAAACAAATCAATCATTGTGCATATCATTTAGATCTCATAAAATTGCATTTGAAAATAATAAAAAAATTGCATTCAAACCTAGGTCTTTGCACACATTATTTCATTGCATTTTCACATTGCATTTTTGGAAAATATGAAACTAAAACTTACTACCTCAAAAATGGAACTAAAAGATATTACTGAAAGCTTGAAAATCATCTAAAAATAGTTTCAAAACCCTAATCAAGAACCCATTCACCTTTACCAGTGAATGAGTCCTCGATCAGGTCAAACTTGAACCTTCTGGAATCTAAAAAAGCATTAAAAATCACTCAGAAATCAATAAAAACATCTCAAAAGTACCTAACCAGGACCCATTCGCCCTTACTAGTGAATGAGTCCTTGTTAGATCCTAATTTTCATTTTCTAGAAATCAAAATCTCAGTTTTAGGCTTTTGTTTACTACTGTTACTTTCCTGTTCCAGTTTCTTGATTTGTTGTTCCATCAAATTCATTGCATATAGCTTAAATTGCTTCATTTAGTGCATTGTCAAAATTCAAAATTGCATTCAAACATTTCATTTTCAGTTTATTACATTGTGTAATCAGTAAACTGCATTGTTTAGAATCAAAAAATTGCATTTCATTGTAGTTCATTACATTAATGTTCATCTTTTCCATTTAGGGTTTGCACACTAGGTTTTTAAAACTTGTATGAGCTTTACAACTTGGTGTCCTATTAGCAATACTATTGTAAGATGAAGTTTGAGGCTCATGTCATCCCGCAATATCTCACTCACTGTGGATCTTGGGTTTTATAGCTCTTTTTCGAATAGTGTTGATAATTAGCCCTGGACATGGCTCATAGTTTGCATACTTCATTTCTTGTGACTTCACCTCCTACAACCAATGTGCTTAATGTTACCAACACCATCCCAACCATCCCTAGTTCCACTCATGCTTTGGGGTCTACTCAAAGCCAAGGTGGAATTCCAATTCCATCCTCCACAATACCAATGTCCATTCCTACATACACTAGTACACAACCCACAACAACCTTTCAACCCACAACAACCTTACAACCTACTACAACCATTCAATCAACCACAACAATCATAACTACTAGCATTGTGTACACTTCCATAGGTATTCTTGTAGGAAATACTTTCGGCCTTATCTATTCGAACACAATAATTCCTCAACAATTCACCTTTACCAACTTACAATTCACTAGCCCTCCGCATACATACACTACTCCACCTTATTCCCCTAAACCTTAAAATAAGAATGATCCTCTCATTAGCTCACTTTTGCAAACTATGACATCCCTCCAACAACAACTTGCAACATTACAACAAAACAACAACAAGCAGCCTTTGCAATACATCAAATCCAACCCGCTATATTTTGGCATATTAAGAGCGCAAATGCCACAAGGTATAGAAGTCCCTCAATTCAAAAAGTATGGTGGAAAAGAATATCTTGTAAGCCATGTTTCCTCTTTCACAGCCTTGTATAGTGATTTCATCTCTGAGGATAAACTTTTGGCTAAGCTATTCCCTAGGTCCTTGAAGGATATTACTTTAGAGTGGTTCTCTTCCTTGCTGAACAATTCAATTGGTTTATTCAACGAACTCATTGATGCCTTTTACAACCACTTTCATATTCACATTGGTCCCAAGATGAACCTTGTTGATTTAATGACATGCAAACAAAAAGAGGATGAGAAAGTGACTGATTTCATAGCAAGATACCAAACACTTTATTCACAAGTAAACATTAAGATTCCTGATGCCAACCTTCAACGAATGTTTATTTCCAACTTACAAGATAAACTCCAAAGAAAACTTGAAATGTTGAGATTTCCATCCTTCACACAGTTATGTATAGCCCTTCATGATTATCAAAATTCAACTTGCGGTCGTGATGTGAAAAATCCCCTTAGTCATACCAAAAAATCCAAAGATCTACAACTCAAAATAGCTATCAAAATTTCAAGAAGAAAAATAAGGGATTTTTATAACTAAATTCCCCTCAAACTAATAATCAACTGGTTGCTATCAAGACGACAACTCCTTTTGGGGAATGGGAGAGAGAGTTCACTCCTTTACCCGATACCCTTCATAATATCTATAGACACATAAAATGTACTGATTGTGGATGGAGGTGCAGGTGTACGCCAAGACAAGCTAGGATCAATATCATGTTGCAGCTTATTGACAATAACATGCTTATGTTACCTCCTGTTCAAGAAAGTGACCCTCATATACCATTGCCTAGAGGCTTTCAAAAATATACTTATTATCATTACCATAAAAAAATGGACATGGTACAAAATACTATAAGCATCTTAAACATCTTGTGCATGACCTTATTGACAATAATCAACTTCAAATCGGAGGTGTGAATGATCAAGGTAATAATTTTGTAGCTCCTCCTAATCAAAATGTGCAAATATTTATAAATCTCATGCCTAAGCACAATATTTCATTTGTCAAAGCTTGCAAAATGAAGAATGAAGTGATGAATGTTAGCATGGATGGTATGAAAACATAAATGAAGAAAAATTGATTGAAACGGTAAAATTTATTGAAGCTAGATCTCGTAAGGGATCAACTAAAAAGCCTCTTGAGATTGCTTTCTCAAAAAATGACATACTTAAGCATACAACTGAGGTCCTCTTTACATAGCTGGCTAAATCAATGACAAGCCCACTAATGGGATATTGATTGATCCCATCTGTGGAGAGAATGTGATCACTGGAGAATTCTTATATGTGCATGAGCCATATCAAGAAACATATGACAAATTGAAATCATGGATCAAGATTCATAATGGGTTTTCTTTCCCTACGATTGGCTCAATAGATCTCCCTTTAAAGGTTGGACTAAAAACACTAAATGTATCATTTTCCATCATCCCACAATTAGACCAATTTCATGTGAAGCTAGGCTATCCATGGCTTCACTCCATGAATGTCATCCCTTTGGTTGTGCATAAATGTCTAAATTTTCCATTTAGAAATGATATCTTTACTATGCACCATAGTGGATTTAATCTTGCCTCGGCTCGAGGGAAATTTTCATTAGATTTCTTTTGGCCCGAGCCTATGGAACCTATCAAGCCTTGTACAAGGAAAATAAAATAGCAGAATTATCCCTTCAAAACATGCCTCAACCTATAACTAAAACACCTATCCTTGAAAAAGAAATGATCAAACTAAAAAACTTTCGCACATACAAGAACAACCTATAGAAAAAACACTTACCATTTCCTATAAGAGACCACAAGATAACACAAACAATCCCGTTGTCCCTCCTAGAGTCAAACAAGTTTACAAAGCTAAAGAGAAAGTGATTGAACAAGTTACTGTTGTTTCTTCTATTCCTCCCAATGAAGAGAAGGCACTTGTGATTGACAAACACACTCTTACACAAACACAAATTCACAATAGGTTGAAATGAAATTGAAGTGCTAGAGAGTGTAGGCGTAGACATCAACCTATTACTCATAAGTTACAAACTAAAGAAGATAACAAAAACATACAAAATCATAATCCAAAGTTACCTGAAGCAATGCAAGATGACTCTATCTCCTTGCTGCAACATAAACAAGAGAATTCCATGGACATTGTCATTCGACCTCCCCTTGTGATAAATCCAAATGATGACATTGACATTGCAAATATTGATGAAGAAGTGCATGATGAGTTTAATACATTTTTTTCTTCTTTTATGAGCTTAAATGACAAATCTCCTAAAAAGAGTGTTGAACTTGGTGCTTCTCCTAGTTTGACACTTTCTCTTGTCCCTTTGGCTAGTTGTCCACCTTCCATTTATACCGATCGAGATTGGGGGTGCAGACGACCTTCTTTAGGTTGACTTGCATGTTCCTTACTAGTATTTTGCATTTTCATGTTTTCTTTATGTGATTGCATGTGCGTAATGTGATTCCCTCATGATGTTTCATTTGATTTATCTCTCTCTCTCTCTCTTTGTGCATTCCTCTATATGTACCTTCATTCTTCTTTATGTCGTAATCATTTTTCATTTGTCTTGTGTTTTCCTTTTAGGGATGACACAAGGCGTCAAGACATTTAGGTCTCTTCCATGTTGACCTAAAAGTTTTTCCTTTTATCTTTTTCATTTTTCTTGTGTTTTCCTTTTGGGGATGATGCTAGTGGATAGACTAAGGTTCCACTACCCCAAAGTGATGTGGGAAACTATTATAGAATGACAATTTCCACATAAAAATTTGAAACATGCAAGAAAAATACTCAACATCAACATGCAAGAGAATAGACAACATACCCATGAAGATGACACAAGATATACCTGGGAAAAACCCAGCCTCCAAAAGCATCCACACTCCATGTATTATTCAGCAATGAAAACCCATTACAATACATCTGCAGAGACTCCATGAACACTTCTGAAGCACAAGCTATCCATGCATTCCATGTGACCAAGCATGAATCCACACATCCCATGCCATGCTTCAAACCCTCACACATGCACAACAAGCTATCCAACCTTGACCAACTTTGATCCAACCCTAAACAACTACCCATGTGGTTGCTTTTATAGAAACAAGCTCCCACAAAACCACCAAGTGGTATTACATAAACCATGTGCCCAAAATACTACAACATGTGACCCCACATTTAATATTGGGTACTTTATTATTTTATTATTATTCCCCAATATTAAATAATTACATTTTACAATTATGTCCCAATGTTACATACAACAAAGTGGCCCCAACATTATAACTCCTTGTGATGCACATTCACCTAGAAACCCCTAGGTGCACCACACACATAATAAATAAATAAAACATTACAAACATTATGCAAGGTGTACAACACCTAATTCTAACAATCTCCCACTTGTTGTATACATTGCATAAGGGGGTAACAAATAAACTCCATAGGCAACATGTACCATCCTGGAATCCAAGTGCTCCATGTGCTCCATCAAGATACCTATAACAAGAACCAAGGTGACCACCATCTCATCCATGAATGCTCCCATCCTCCACCATGCCAACTGCACTAAGATATGAACACATCCAAAGAGATGTCACACTAACTGTCACAAAGAAGCATAAACCTGCCTCAACTGATATCTCAAAACACAAACACTGAATCCAATATGCACCAGTAGCTGTCAAGAATAAATCACCATAGCTGAAATGACACCCACAAAAATGCCAACACATCCAACTATCCATACCTCCAAGGTATACATATCATAGTAAACTCATGCCAACAACATATCCACCCATAAACCACAATAAAAACTCCATGTGCAAACCTGTCAAAGCATGACATACACATCCAAGAGCTCCCACTGCATGGGCAATGTCAAGATGAATGCAAACCTGGAATGAGCGCATTCAACGCGTCGCTTCGTTAACATCCCAAAAAGGCACCATCACAAAGGCATACCAAGTCTACTACCAGCATCTCATAGAAGTAAACATGTAGTACCAAGGAACATCCACAATGATAAGCAAAACCTGCAAACCAAACACCTGTAGCATGTCCTCCTACACACACACCTCTAAATGCCAACTGTGTCAAGTATGATCTCCTCCATAATACCCCATAATAAAAATCCATAACCACATCCATCCATCCAATCACCAAGATCAAAGATAACATATGTAACTAACATGGATGTAAGCATCTCAAAACAAGAAGATCAAACTCAAAGTAATCATTCCTAAACCAAGGAAATCAGCCCAATAAACCATCTCCTAAACTCAACATATACAAGGAGATAAACATGCCAACACTCCTCAAATGAACCCTCCAGAAAACCAAATATCCATGGCTCAAGATCCATATCCATGAGAAGACAAAGCATAAACATAATGCACCTGAAAGAATAATGGGCAATACCTCTCAAGTGAACCGCCGAGTAAACCAAGAGTGGGGAATGAGAATGCTCCTCCAGGATATCCAAGTCATCATGACTCAACCAAGAACACTCTCCTCATTGGTCCATGTTGAACTCACGTCCAACCAAGGTGTAGGCTCCCTCAGACTTCCTGCTAAAACCTCATCAAGAGTAACCATCTCAAAAACATGTCTCTAATCACAAGAGAACACCAAGCCTCACCTAAGTCTCCAAGTATCCATGAGCACCTGTAACCGATCAATCCATGCTAAACACCAAGCAAATGATCAATGTACTCAATACAAAGAGAACCAACCAAGATCAAAATCATAGCTCCAACTGTAGAATCAGGAACATAAACATGACACCATGATCTCACATCCTCTCAAAAGAAGATCACATGAATAAATCATCATAACATGTACCATGCCACTACTCTAAACTAGTAATCAAGAGTATACCATGACATAATAACAAAACCATCCTACAACCAAGGATCACCTGTCAAAACCAACAAGTCATAAATAATACCTCAACATCTCCAACACCTAATGTCAAAGAACTCTCACTGTAGCACACAGAATCCAAGAGCTCCTCCATGACACCAAAGATCACCTGCTGAAGACAACCATCCATAATAACCAATGGATCCACATCATTGCCAAATGCTCCCACTGAACCGTGATACCGAGCAATCCCATGGCACCATGATGCACAAAACCAACACTGTCGTAAGCTCACACAAAAAAAACCTGTGAATCCAAGCTCTCAATGACAACATGATAACCATCCTCTAAAGCAAGAAGATACACCGCCAAACCATCATATTCATCACCGCCAAACCATCACTGTCACAAGCTCCCACTGAACCGTGTAACCAAGCTATCCATGACATCGTGATACCAATCTCCTCAAACCAAGAAGATACACTGCCACAACCTAAAACAAGATCCAATCCAACACCACCAACAATGCACCTGCATAGACCATCATAACATGCCAAAGTCTCTAATGCACAAGAAACATCCATGACATCATGATCACTACCAAATATACCAACAAATCAACCCAACCATGTCCACATATCTGCATAATCATAGTCAACTACATAGATCTCATATCATGACTGTACCTGGTAATACCATCTCACCTCCTCAACATGACAACCAAATCAACAAACCAAGTGACTAAACCAAGCCACCAAAAATTGATCATGCATCAACACTGAAATATCAATGGGCAAAGACAACCCATATCCAAGTCATAGGTGCAACAAGTAAGTATAGACCGCCTACAACATTGCACAACTTGTAGATACAACAATGCAACATACATGCTGATAACCATGTCAAAAATATAATAATCTGAGATGTACAACTAAGCATACAATGAATCCATCATCAAATATCCCAAATCCAACAATCCATAAGCTCATAATGACACCATAGTCAAAGAGACCCATAACCAGCTCAAATAAATAAAATAGCAAATAAACCATGCCAAAATATCTCCAAACCTGATCCACTATGTAGTGTTCTGAACAATCTTTCCGTTGACTACTTGAAGTCCAAAATCCGACTCCGTATGCACCCGATATGCCCTCTCAAAGCTCAAAATAAATATTTGACTTCAACCAAGAAAAACACTATCAAAACTTCAAAATCATGGAACAAGACCTATACCACTACGTAGTGCTCGGAACCAGCTTTCCAACGACTGTAAGAAGTCAAAAATTTGACATTCTGGGTAAAAGTTATGCCCATTTGAAAAAAACTGTTGTAAAAGGCCCTCTAGGTGGCTCTCCGGTGGTGCATGGGTGGCGCGCCGGTGGTGGGTGAGTGGCGGACTCCAAACTCCATTTAAATTTAATTTAATTTTTCCAAAATAAAAATTTTCTCCACCTTTCCCGCGACCCTCACTGCATTAATATTAACCGGGTCGAAATTCCTTTGAAAATCCCGATGGTTTTATTTTTCCAATTGGCGACTTTTGAAAATTTTAATTTTATTGTAATTTGTTTAACTGTGATGGGTCGAGAGGTGAATGTACTGCATCGTGACCGGGTCAGCTGGCAATTGTGGTCTGCCAAAGACCGATTGTCCTATTTCTTATAGACGCTGACCGCGACCTTTATGGTATCACATTCTCACAAATACTTGGCCGACGCAGTAGGATGGGGTACCTGAATGGTTCACCTCGCGAAAAACTTTACTTTTGTTTATTTTATTTTTTATTTTAATTTTTGATTTGATTTTTCAATAATTTTGTGTTTTTTTTCCGCTTTTATGTACAAAAAAATTTCCGAATGAATTTTTATTTTCCGATTTTTTAATATTTCTTATTTTCCATCACATCGCATTCATCGTATTATCCCATAAACGAATAGGGATGCAATTTTTTGTAACTTAAGTCAAAAATTTTCCTCGACTAACTCAACCACTATGAGGTCCATTTTGTCCTAGGAGGTCATCTGCGAAAACTCACCCCCAAAAACCCTCATTTAAATGCATGACTAAGAAACCCTATTTTGCCAAAATTTTCTCACCCCAAATCTACAAACAACCCATCATAACAGCAAACCCAAAACCCTCAGATCTGCAATAAAACACCTGCAAAACCCTATATCTTGCCATTGCCTTTCATTCTCTCACACAACCTAGGGTTATCCAATCCAATAACCAAAGCTCTGATACCAATTGTAAGGAAACTATGCAGCCATGAAATGACAATTTCCACATAACCCAAATTTGAAACATGCAAGTAAAATACTCAACATCAACATGCAAGAGAATAGACAACATACCCATCAAAGATGACACAAGATATGTCTCTGTGGAAACCCCTAAGAGGGAAAAAAACCTCCAAAAGCATCCACACTCCATGTATTATTCAACAATGAAAACCATTACAATACATCTGTAGAGACTCCATGAACACTTCTGAAGCACAAGCTATCCATGCATTCCATGTGACCAAGCATGAATCCACACATCCCATGCCATGCTTCAAACCCTCACACATGCACAAGCTCAACCTGCTAACCTACAACAAACTCCAACCTTGACCAACTTTTGATCCAACCCTAAACAACTACCCTTGTGGTTGCTTTTATAGAAACAAGCTCCCACAAAACCACCAAGTGGTATTACATAAACCATGTGCCCAAAATACTACAACATGTGACCCCACATTTAATATTGGGTACTTTATTATTTTATTATTATTCCCCAATATTAAATAATTACATTTTACAATTATGTCCCAATGTTACATACAACAAAGTGGCCCCAACATTATAACTCCTTGTGATGCACATTCACCTAGAAACCCCTAGGTGCACCACACACATAATAAATAAATAAAACAATATAAAACATTATGCAAGGTGTACAACACCTAATTCTAACGATGGAGTAGTGCATGTTATAGACAAATATCCCAATTCTACATCACATTGGAACGGTTGTGCTTGATCCTTTTTATCTTTTTCATTTCTCTTGTGTTTTCCTTTTGGGGATCATTGCTAGTGGACAAACTAAGGTTCCACTACCCCAGAGTGAGCAGTGCATGTTATAGACAAATATCCCAATTCTACATCACGTTGGAACAGTTATGCTTGATTTTTTTTTTCTCTTTTTTCTTGGCCTTTGATAGGGTATGATCATGTATCTTTGTTATTGCTGCATACTTAAGTGTCTTGAATGTATACTTTAGTGTGAGTTTGACATGGGGAAATCCTCTCACTAAAGAGGGGGAAAAATGAAGTAACAAAAAAATTATCCCTTTTCCTTACTTAATTTGGGAATAATTATCATTGAATTAACCTAATTTTTCCTAGGTCTAATGTCGTAATGTGTTGTACACATTCACATTGATCTTGGACCCATTTTTAATAAAGTGCACCTAAATTGTACCCTATTTATGGTGTTGTAAAGTGTTGTAACACACTTTCACACTTATCTATAGTTCCATTAATTAATTGTGGTTAATTAGAGTTAATTAGCCTCTTTAGTTCAAATTTAAGCCTTATTTGTGACACCTTCTGAGGATCCATCCCGACAACCATAATGTAAATTGTAAAAAAATTAATTTGGAAAATTTGAGGTTCTAGAAATTGGTGCTAGGACCCATTCGCACTAGGTGGTGAATGGGTCCTCCCTCTATAGGACCCCCCTTTCTTTGCACATTTGACATGGGTTTTTGATGTTATTTCACCCCCTTAAGGCAAGGTCTTGGAAACTTGTGCCAGGACCCATTCGCCCTAGGTGGCGAATGGGTCCTCGCTTAATGAGGACCCACCTTTTGAATTTAATTCTAGAAATATTTTAATAATATTCATTTCCATATTTGGTGTCAACTTGAATTGTTTGAATTTTGGGGTTAATCTCTAGATTGAGTATAAATAAGGGGTTAATTCACATTGTTTCTCCTAGCAAGTTTACAATAGGCCTAAGCATTCAAGTTTTCAAGCATTAGAGCATTACAAGATCATTTTCAAAGGAATTTCAAGGTAGATTATCAAGAGTTTATTGCACCAATTCAAGATCAGTTCATCATGTTAAGGGTTTAGTGCATTCATACATGTTTTTGAGCTAAGATTGTCAATGTAGCATTGAGGATCTACTTGGAAGCATCATTACACATCTTATTCAAGGATCAAGATCTACATTATTCATGGCCACTACATGTTAGTTTGCAAATTTACACTCCAAGACAACATCCAA
Source organism: Sequoia sempervirens (assembly GCA_007258455.2). Taxonomy (NCBI): domain Eukaryota; kingdom Viridiplantae; phylum Streptophyta; class Pinopsida; order Cupressales; family Cupressaceae; genus Sequoia; species Sequoia sempervirens. The sequence continues at coordinate 669,396,383 of VDFB02058242.1, read as the reverse complement.
GGTATCATCAATTACATATTTCATGTTTCATGCTTCAATTTCCTTATTTCATGATTTGGTTTAATTACCTAAATGGGGTTTAACTTAGGAAAACCCCTATTCACTAACAATAAACAATTTTTTCTTCCCTTGAATGTGTTTGGAGATTTATAGGTTGAAGATCAAGTGGAGAAGAAGTTTGAAGCAAAATTACAAAAGTTGTCAAGTTGCAAAGTTGACTTTCATAGTGGAAGAATAAAGAATTGAAGCTACATAATTTATTACAGGTTTTTAGAAGCTAGCAATTACGGATCTGAGAGTGCAGGCATCAAGTAAAATAACACAAATCTCAGTTTCAAAAACCCTAACAGGGACCCATTTGCCACTAAAGGCGAATGAGTCCTTGGTGCCCTAAAAATAGGCTTCTTGTAATAAGGTACACATCATTTTGAGCTCTAAAAACTTCCCTCATGATTGCTATAACAATTAGGGTTAGTTTCGTGATTGTTAGTTGCATCTTATCATACACAAAATCACATAATATTAGGGTGAAAAGCATAGTGGTTTGTCATCTTGATCAATTCATTTTGGTAAACCCTATTTTCCCCTAATCAAATCCATCAAATAATTTTTTTATAATATATTATATTATTCTATATAATATAATATTTATATTATATAATAATATTTATATACTGATATATATATTAATATAGTATATTATATTGGTATTAATATATGCTAATATATATTAAATTTAATATTATATTATATTATATATTGTTATTATATATATATATATATATATATTTATATATTTATATGTATATATATTAATATCAAGTGGTATAAAATGGATATCCATTTCTTAAAGTAAGAAACTTATATAAAAAAAATTTGTCAAAAGAAACAAATGTTCATTATAAATGGATATCTATTTTTTAAATTAAAAAATAAATATCCATTTTTTTGGAAAATATTTTTGCCTCGAGAATGCTTTTGAATTTGGCTTGGGGATGTCAAACCTAAAAAGTCAACTACCCCAATGTGCTTAGAGGTTTGCCTTGGATTTTCAGACTTCACCCTTCATGTTGACAACTCTTTTTTATCCAAATTTGTTGAAATGAAAAGGGTTTGTTTAGGAAACTTTTAGCATTCTACCAATATAAGATATGTTTTATTTTGAATTTAATAGATTTAATTATTATTGATTTTCTACATGCACTAGATTTGAAGTCCTAATTGATAGGTTGATTGAAAAGAATACATAACTTTCAAACAGTTTCATATTTTTTGAATCCAAAAGATGTATTACACGCTATGCTTCACAAACTATAGTTATATATATATATATATTTTTCCAAGTTAGGTTTTCCAAAAAAATAGTTTTAATATTTTAAAAAATTCCTACTAAAAAATCATAACTAATTATCTACTTGAATACAAAATACAAAAAATTATGCGTCACATATAGGCATGTGTCCTTTACTTATATTGAAATATTCAATTTTTTTTCTCATACTTATATTGAAATGACACATTTTCTTTTTTTTAAGTTATAGTACTACATTGAAATTTTAAATTTTTACCAGATAAATTTACTTTTTCCTAAAAACACTAGTAGCCTACAAAAATATATTCAAATTACTATAAATTTTATTCCATTTTTTTCAAATTATGTTAATAACCTATTCAAATTTTTATGCCAAATTTCTTAACTTTGTTTTTTTGTATTTTCATTGCCACTTAGAGGCATAGTTTGGCCCATCATGATCCTGCACTCACCCAATATTTGTTAATGAAAATAGTGACACTAAAACACTAATAAAAACTCAATACAACACATACAAGCATGAATTATGCATCCCACAATACCTAGTTGGAAATACAATTTCAATAACATACATCTCAAGCTATATAAAAGTGTAGAAATTACATAGTGTGAATCCAATTTATAGCTAAAATCAAGAGTCAAAAACATAAACATGGGGATTTGATTGTGAACTACTTGTGTTGTAGGCAAATGAGAAGATTTGCAATAACACTCATGTTTCAAAATAGTTTTGTAACTCATGTATCCAGACTAAGAAAAAATTCTTAGTGAGGTCCATTATATAAGAATCTAATAACTTTTTGTCTAAAGCTCTTGTAAGGGTCAAAGGATTGATTATAATGTCTAACAACTTGACATAGTTATTATGGATGAAAAAAGATTTTATTTTATCTACTCATTTGCTATGTATTTATTCTTTAATTGGATCAAAGGTGTTTGTTACTTAGATCTAGGTGATAGGTTTTCTTGGTTGGATAGTCTTTCATTAAACCCTCAATTTCCATGTTTGCATGATATGAGTTGAGTTGAATATTAAGCTTAGTAATTAAAATGTAGGGACATTTAAAAATAAAACAAGTGTACTTAGCTCTATGATCAAAGATATATCCAAAGGACTAATATAGATTTAAAATTTGATCTAAAGATTAGGAATAATGTATGATAGTTTGTTAGTTACCTTAGAATTAAAATATTCTATTAACATTGTGTTGGGATGAGTTTGATTGTTAGGGACAAATCTACTATGGTGAATTTATCTTGTACCCACAAACATCTTGTGTGATTTATAAATTTATTTTCTTACTTCATCTAAAGTACCTTGATTTATTCTATGCTTCTTGATTTATATGAACTTGGTAGTATCTAAAAAAAACCTCATAGGATTCTTGTTAGATCACAAGGAAATATATGCTAAGTCAATCCCAATAAATTTGAACATTGAAAATAACAATCTATAATCATACAAATACTCCTAAAATGAGTATGCAATGCTAGGTTCCTTTTAGAACACTAATTGAAATGTGTATATTTGAATTGATCACTTCCTTAGGAGATGAATCTTCAATTATTTCATGGTTTTAATGAATACATTGAGTTCATTTTGAGTACAAAGACAAAAACATCTTACACAAACTTGTGCTTCATTGGCTTCAAGTAAGAAGGGTAAAGGAGACAAGTTAGTCAAATTTAAATTAAGGTGGGACAACTTTATAACCCCAAAGTAGTCAAAGATGAATACATTGGCTAAATATTTAAATGTCACATGATATATTTTTAAGTGTGTACATATGAATGATAGATAAATGAATAAAATAAAATAAATAAATATGGATGAATACAAAAAAGAGGACAAGTGCCAAATAATGGGTACGTGCCTTTGTATCATTATAATAATTACATTTGTTTTCTTGATGATAAATGAGCTATGACATAGGAATTCAAAGATAGAGTGGACAATAATTTGAGTCAAATAAATTATTTGAAGATCATAATTTTTTGGGTGATGTTGGCTTCAAGTTTGATTCGTAGTAAGCACAAGTGTAACAAGTATAGTTGAAGTTGAGTCTATTCATTATAACTAATATTTGCTAAATACTAATAACCAAATGATTAGTTAACAAAGAACCTTTGTAGAGTGACATTGCAACAAAAAAAAAAGAATTAGTATTGGGCTCATAGGATCTAGAATAAAAATATTAGATGAATAAAATATGAGAATCTTGGAACCTAGAATAGCATTGTATTTATTGATCGTATTTTAGTGATTTTATTAATAATTTTCAAATTTCAAATTTATTTTAATTTTTAAATAGTGGGTAAGTGCACAAACTTGTGACACAAAAAGGGGGTCTTAAGATGCCACTTTTCTTTCTGAAATCAACAAAGTATGATATTCGATGAGAAAATGAAGATAGTTACACTCAAAATTTGAAGATGCAGTAAGAACAAGAGTTGTAGAAACTTGGTCTAAATCTACTTTATAAACTACTATTTTTTTAAAATAGTGAAGATTAATGGTTTGAAAAAGGGGGAGCACACAAAGTGGTCCTATTCTTTTCAAAAATCCTAACATAGCATTTTTTGCACTCCTCTAAAATGTTAACTTTTTTTTTTAGAATTTCAAAAATCACTTCAATGAGAAATTAGCTAACACCATGTAGTTTATGATGGTTTTTTTGGATAATTTTTTAATGAATATATTACTTTTTACTAATTTTTGAAGTGGACACATCCTAAAAAATAGAAATTTGAGTGTGCCCCCTAAGACTTTTGAAAACTAATCAAAAATCAATTTTATTTTTCTAATATATGTAGAATGTAGTCTAGTTTCTGAAAATGTAATTTGTTTCAAAATTTGATGAACAAGTGAAAAACTATACCCAAATAGCACATGTTGGTTTTTGACAAAAAATGGAAACACTAACAAAAGAAATTAAAGATGAAAACCTTAAAATAATCAAAATGTGAAAAAAATTATATGGTTTGATAGCTAAGATCGAACTTAACGTCATCATGATATTTTTATAAATTTGTATTGAAACACATGCAAACCTAATCGAGAGCACAGTCGAAAATGTGTGATTTTTTTTACCTTTTCAAAAAACACGTCTTTAGCATGAAATGGGACCACCCAACCTTTGGGTTGGATGCCAAAGGCAAATCCAACCCAAAGGGTTGGAATTTCCCAATGAAATCCATTTGACAAGCACTAAATGTAAATGATGACTTTTTAGAATGCATTTTCTTTATCTTTCTTTTATTTGTCTTTATCTTTTTCTTTCTCTGTCAGTGAAACCATAGACATGAAATAAACATTTAAGTTGATATTTGCATATGGACATTTACTTTCTTATATTTTAAGTTATATTTCATGTATATAATTTTAGGATGTTTGAGAGTGGTTTTAGATATCTTGGAGTTATAGTGAAAATTATAGTTTTTGGAAGATTTTATAACTTTTTAAACTTAGTCAAATTTTAGTAATCAGGAGGTCAAATTTTGGTAATCAGCAAGTTGTATCATCTTTATATCTTTCTATCCCACTCATGGTTCATCTCTTATTCTCTATACCTCTCTCTCACTATCTCCATCCTTTTTTCTGACTCTCTCTCTTTCCCTTGAACTCAAGAACTACCTCTCTACCTATCCATCCTTCTCTCTCCTTCCCTCTCTACTCTATCACCCCCCCCCCTCTCTCTCTCTCTCTCTTCTTCCCTCTCTACTCTCTATCTCCCTCCCTCCCTCCCTCCATCCCTCTCTACATCTCCCTCCCTCCCCTCTCGCTCTCCTTCTATCTCTATATCTCCATCCTTTTATTTGACTCTCTCTAGACCTCTCTTTCACTATCTCTATCCTTTTATCTAACTCTCTCTCTCTCTCCCTTGAGCTCAATAACTACCTCTCTACCTTTCCATCCCTCTCTCTCTCTCTCTCTCTAGTTATCTCTATCTTACATCTCTCCCTCCCCCCTTTCCTCCTTCCCTCTCTAATTTTCTCTATCTCCCCCTCTCTCTCCCACCTTCCCTCTCCACTTCTCTCTATCTCACCTCTCTCTCCTCTCTCTCCCTCCTCCTCTCTCTCTCTCTCCTCCTTTCCCTCTATTTATATTCCCACCTCTCTCTGGCCCATACCTATCCCTCCTCCCTCCTCTCTCTCTCTTCTACTTCTATCTATCCTTTTGCACTTACTCTCTCCCCTCCCTAATTCCTCCTCCTCCCTCCTCCCTCCTCCTCCTCCTCCCTCCTCCTCCCTCTCTTTTTTATATCTCACCTCTCTCTCTCCCTCCATCCTCTCCTCCCTCTCTCTCTCTCTCCTCCCCTCTCTACTTCCTCTCTATCTCACCACTCTCTCTATTCTCTACTTTTATCTATCTCTACTTATCCCTCTTTTTACCTCTCCCACCCCTCTCTCACATACACCCTCCCTCGTCTCTCTTTATCTATCTCATCACTCTCTCACCTCTCTCCTTCCCTCTCTCCTTCCCTTTCTACTTCTCTCTATCCCCATGTTTCTCTCTTTACCTCCCTCTCTCTATGTATCTCTCTCTCACCTCTCTCTCTCTCTCTCCATCCCTACCTCTCCCTCTATCTCTCCTTCCCTGTCTACTTCTATCTACATACCTATCCCTCTTTACATCTTTCTCTCTCTCTCTCTCCCTCCCTCCTTCCATCTCTATCTCTCCATCTTCCTCCTTCCCTCTCTACTTCTCTCTTTATCACCTCTCTCTCTCCTTCCCTCTCTACTCTCTCTTTCCCTAATTCTCTCTCTCTATCTATCTCTCACTCTTTCCATCTCTACTTCCTTTGTCTCCCCTCCCTTCTCCCCCTCCCACTCCTACTTCTCTCTCACCTCTCTCCTCCCTACATCTCTCTCTCTCTCTACTTATCTCTATCTCACCTCTCCCCTCTCTCTCCCTCCCTCCCTCTCTAATTTTGTCTATCTCCACCCTCTCTCTCTTCCTTCTACCCACCTCCACTCTCTACTCTCTATCTAACCTATCCCTCTATACCTCTTTCTCTCTCCCTCTCTCCCTCCTTCCCTTTCTCAATCTCTCCACCTTCCTCCTTCCCTCTCTACTCCTCTCTCTCTCTTCAACTGTCTCTCACTTCTCCCTTCCTCCCTCTCTCTCTTCTTCTGTTACACCCCAATTGTGAAGTTACTATTTACTATTACTACATAGGGTAAATATGAATGTAATATGAATTTTGAAAATGAAAAAATTATGCTTGTATCTTGTTATCAATATGAATGTTATCTCATGTGATGTTATTTCATTTGATGTTATTTCATTTGATGTTATCATAGTTGATGTTATTTCATGGATAAATACTGCATATATGTGAATGAATGGTTATTGAATTATTATTCTAAACTTTGGAGATATTTTATGTATATTGCATATGCTGTGAACAATTGACTTCCGTGTGCATGTGTTAGTGGATGCGAGTATGTGTTCCATTCCTCTAGGCAAAGGGAAATTATCACTAAGGAGAAGATCTTGGTCAGGTAACTAATAAAAGTAAACTATATGAGCATTTACACACACCACATTAGAATGATTGAGTTGAGTCAGTTTGTGGGTAGTAGGTAAGTCTTCCTTAGCTATTATGACTACATTTGAGAGTCTTGTTTACTACTGCATGCATTATTGGGTGATTTTTATCTATTTGAGCTTTTGAGATCTTTCTTGTACTATTACGATTATATTGACAAGTGGGATGTACATGAAAGTATGTGTATATATATTCACATACATGTCAATGGGATCTAATGACATGTATATGCACATATATCGATATACCACATGTAAACACTTATCAATATGATGGTAATCGTGAATGGATATATGTGAATTGGATGTGAACATATATATATATCAATACATGTGTACGTCAAACAGACACGTTCATACAGATGCATTGATAAAGATATACCTGCATATACGTGTAACTAGAGGAATATACATTTATATGTATATATATGCATACATTTAATATAATGTGTTTATTATATACTATGTTGCCTATATATATATACACATACATACATACATATATATGTATATAATATATTATATATATAATAATATATATTTAACATATTATATATGTTAATAGAATTCGACTATCTCTTATTTGATAGCAGTCGATTTATAAAGGTTGTTTATAGTCGATAAAGACTATGATAAGGGAGGTCATAATAGGCTATGTTTAATGAGGCCACAAAATAGTAGCCGACTCATTTTCAAGTGCTTAAACTCACACCAAATAAGAAGGTGAGAAAATGGAAATGGTGCCACCCTTGAATCTAAGTTGTTGTAGAAGTCTTTTCTTTATGGAAATTCAAATTAAGCATATGTAGATTGAATAATTCTTAAGATTGTTGTCACTAAACAAGTCAATCTATAGGTGATTATGCTGAGTATTAGCTTATGAAATTGCCACCTTTTTGCTTTGTTTCATTTGTTTCTTTGCACGGAACTTGTTGTCCATTCACATGCCTAAACTATAGGCTTCGAGGTGACCAAGTTACGCTATAAATAGTTGAACCATTTCATTTGGAAGGGACACATTCTTTCTATAATATTATACATCTTTTGTAAACCTATTTTTGTATTTTCCAGCCATACTTTATTTTACATTGAGGGGGAGATAGGAAGTGAGTTCATTTAGTTTGAGAGGAGGTTATATTTTGAGAGGAGTAAGCTATCAACTTGAGAGGTAGAGTTTATAGTGACATTCTTGAGAAGTTATTTATCAAGCTTGTTGCTGTTGGAAAAGGCTGCATTGCTGCCATTTGATTAGATAAGCGATA
>VDFB02058242.1:669296475-669388158 GCA_007258455.2 Sequoia sempervirens | reverse complement strand
GAGGTAGTTAGAAAGAGAGGTAGGGTGGGAAGGATACAAGAGGATGTAGCTAGAGAGGGAGAGGGTGAGTGGAGATAGAAAGTAGAGAGGGAAGGTGAGAGAGAGAGAGGGAAGGAGGGAGGGAAAGGTAGAGAAGGGAGAGAGGATAGAGAGAGAAATGAGTGAAGGAGAGGTTGGTAGAGATAGAGAGAGTAGGGTGGGATGGATGGAGGGGAAAATAGCTAGAGAGACCTATATATGTTGCTCCTAGCTCCTTGTAGCTTCCCTTGCACTATATTGTACTTTTATTATAATAAATATAATATAATACTCTCTTGGAGAAATCTTGTAGTAACAGAAAAAGTATCCCTTAACCTTACTTAATTTGGGAATAATTGCCATTGAATTAACCTAATTTTGCCTAGCTCTAATGTTGTAATGTGTTGTACACATTCACATTGATCTTGGGCCCCATTTTAATAAAGTGCACCTAAATTGTACCCTATTTATGGTGTTGTAAAGTGTTGTAACACACTTTCACACTTATCTAGGGTCCCATTAATTAATTGTAGTTAATTAGAGTTAATTATCCCCTTTAATTCAAATTTGAGCCTTATTTGTGACAACTTCTGAGGATCCATCCGGACACCCATAATTCAAATTGTAAAACATTTAATTTGGAAAATTTGAGGTCCTAGAAATTGGTTCTTGGACCCATTCATCCTAGGTGGCGAATGGGTCCTCCCTCTATAAGACCCCCCTTTCTTTGCACATTTGACATGGGTTTTTTTTATGTTATTTCACCCCTCGAAGGCAAGGTCTTGGAAACTTGTGCCAAGACCCATTCGCCCTAGGTGGCCTAGGGCGAATGGGTCCTTGCTTAATGAGGACCCCTTTTTGAATTTGATTTTGGTAGGATTTTAATAATATTCATTTTCAAATCTGGTGTTAGCTTGAATTGTTTGAATTTCGAGGTTAATCTCTAGATTTAGTATAAATAAGGGATTAATTCACATTGTTTCTCCTAGAAAGTTTACAAGAGGCCTAAGCATTCAATTTTTAAAGCATTAGAGCATTACAAGAGCATTTTCAAAGACATTTCAAGGCAGATTATCAAGAGTTTATTGCAGCAATTCAAGATAATTTCATCATGTTAAGGGTTTAGTGCATTCATACATGTTGAGCTAAGATTGTAAATGTAGCATTGAGGATCTACTTGCAAGCATTGTTAGACATCTTATTCAAGGATCAAGATCTACATTCTTCATGGTCATTACATGTTAGTTTCTAGATTTATGCTCCAAGACAACATCCAAAGTATCATCAATTACATATTTCATGTTTCACGAATTTTAATTTCCTTATTTCATCATTTGGTTTAATTACCTAAATGGGGTTTGACTTAGGAAAACCCCTATTCACTAACAATCAACAAGTTTTTCTTCCCTTGAATGTGTGTTTGTAGATTTATAGGTTGAAGATCAAGTGGAGAAGAAGTTTGAAGCAAAGTTACAAAAGTTGTTAAGTTGCAAAGTTGACCTTCATAGTGCAAAAATAAAGAATTGAAGCTATAAAAATTATTATAGGTTTTCAGGAGCTAACAACTAGGGATTTGAGAGTGTAGGCATCAAGGAAAATAACCCAGATCTAAGTTTTAGAAACCCTAATAGGGAGCCATTCGCCACTAAAGGCGAATGAGTCCTTGTTGCCCTAAAAATAGGCTTCTTACAACAAGGTACACATCATTTTGAGCTCTAAAAAATTCCCTCATGGTTGCTATAATAGTTAAGGTTAGTTTTTGATTGTTATTTCCATCTTATCATACACAAAATCACATAATATTAGGGTGAAAAGCATAGTGGTTTATCATCTTGATCAATTCATTTCGGTAAATCCTATTTTCCCCCTAATCATTAATGGTGAACCCGACATATTGAATATTGCAATTTTCTAATTTTGAAGTCTTTTATTGCATCCTAGGTTAGATCTTATACTCATTTGCATCTCATTTTCATTGTATTAGATCTCATTTAGGGTTTCTTGCTTTTCATTTAAAACTTGCATCTCATTTAGGGTTTAGATTTGCATTATTTTGCATCTCTCTAAATCTGAAAAATACAAAAACAAATCAATCATTGTGCATATCATTTAGATCTCATAAAATTGCATTTGAAAATAATAAAAAAATTGCATTCAAACCTAGGTCTTTGCACACATTATTTCATTGCATTTTCACATTGCATTTTTGGAAAATATGAAACTAAAACTTACTACCTCAAAAATGGAACTAAAAGATATTACTGAAAGCTTGAAAATCATCTAAAAATAGTTTCAAAACCCTAATCAAGAACCCATTCACCTTTACCAGTGAATGAGTCCTCGATCAGGTCAAACTTGAACCTTCTGGAATCTAAAAAAGCATTAAAAATCACTCAGAAATCAATAAAAACATCTCAAAAGTACCTAACCAGGACCCATTCGCCCTTACTAGTGAATGAGTCCTTGTTAGATCCTAATTTTCATTTTCTAGAAATCAAAATCTCAGTTTTAGGCTTTTGTTTACTACTGTTACTTTCCTGTTCCAGTTTCTTGATTTGTTGTTCCATCAAATTCATTGCATATAGCTTAAATTGCTTCATTTAGTGCATTGTCAAAATTCAAAATTGCATTCAAACATTTCATTTTCAGTTTATTACATTGTGTAATCAGTAAACTGCATTGTTTAGAATCAAAAAATTGCATTTCATTGTAGTTCATTACATTAATGTTCATCTTTTCCATTTAGGGTTTGCACACTAGGTTTTTAAAACTTGTATGAGCTTTACAACTTGGTGTCCTATTAGCAATACTATTGTAAGATGAAGTTTGAGGCTCATGTCATCCCGCAATATCTCACTCACTGTGGATCTTGGGTTTTATAGCTCTTTTTCGAATAGTGTTGATAATTAGCCCTGGACATGGCTCATAGTTTGCATACTTCATTTCTTGTGACTTCACCTCCTACAACCAATGTGCTTAATGTTACCAACACCATCCCAACCATCCCTAGTTCCACTCATGCTTTGGGGTCTACTCAAAGCCAAGGTGGAATTCCAATTCCATCCTCCACAATACCAATGTCCATTCCTACATACACTAGTACACAACCCACAACAACCTTTCAACCCACAACAACCTTACAACCTACTACAACCATTCAATCAACCACAACAATCATAACTACTAGCATTGTGTACACTTCCATAGGTATTCTTGTAGGAAATACTTTCGGCCTTATCTATTCGAACACAATAATTCCTCAACAATTCACCTTTACCAACTTACAATTCACTAGCCCTCCGCATACATACACTACTCCACCTTATTCCCCTAAACCTTAAAATAAGAATGATCCTCTCATTAGCTCACTTTTGCAAACTATGACATCCCTCCAACAACAACTTGCAACATTACAACAAAACAACAACAAGCAGCCTTTGCAATACATCAAATCCAACCCGCTATATTTTGGCATATTAAGAGCGCAAATGCCACAAGGTATAGAAGTCCCTCAATTCAAAAAGTATGGTGGAAAAGAATATCTTGTAAGCCATGTTTCCTCTTTCACAGCCTTGTATAGTGATTTCATCTCTGAGGATAAACTTTTGGCTAAGCTATTCCCTAGGTCCTTGAAGGATATTACTTTAGAGTGGTTCTCTTCCTTGCTGAACAATTCAATTGGTTTATTCAACGAACTCATTGATGCCTTTTACAACCACTTTCATATTCACATTGGTCCCAAGATGAACCTTGTTGATTTAATGACATGCAAACAAAAAGAGGATGAGAAAGTGACTGATTTCATAGCAAGATACCAAACACTTTATTCACAAGTAAACATTAAGATTCCTGATGCCAACCTTCAACGAATGTTTATTTCCAACTTACAAGATAAACTCCAAAGAAAACTTGAAATGTTGAGATTTCCATCCTTCACACAGTTATGTATAGCCCTTCATGATTATCAAAATTCAACTTGCGGTCGTGATGTGAAAAATCCCCTTAGTCATACCAAAAAATCCAAAGATCTACAACTCAAAATAGCTATCAAAATTTCAAGAAGAAAAATAAGGGATTTTTATAACTAAATTCCCCTCAAACTAATAATCAACTGGTTGCTATCAAGACGACAACTCCTTTTGGGGAATGGGAGAGAGAGTTCACTCCTTTACCCGATACCCTTCATAATATCTATAGACACATAAAATGTACTGATTGTGGATGGAGGTGCAGGTGTACGCCAAGACAAGCTAGGATCAATATCATGTTGCAGCTTATTGACAATAACATGCTTATGTTACCTCCTGTTCAAGAAAGTGACCCTCATATACCATTGCCTAGAGGCTTTCAAAAATATACTTATTATCATTACCATAAAAAAATGGACATGGTACAAAATACTATAAGCATCTTAAACATCTTGTGCATGACCTTATTGACAATAATCAACTTCAAATCGGAGGTGTGAATGATCAAGGTAATAATTTTGTAGCTCCTCCTAATCAAAATGTGCAAATATTTATAAATCTCATGCCTAAGCACAATATTTCATTTGTCAAAGCTTGCAAAATGAAGAATGAAGTGATGAATGTTAGCATGGATGGTATGAAAACATAAATGAAGAAAAATTGATTGAAACGGTAAAATTTATTGAAGCTAGATCTCGTAAGGGATCAACTAAAAAGCCTCTTGAGATTGCTTTCTCAAAAAATGACATACTTAAGCATACAACTGAGGTCCTCTTTACATAGCTGGCTAAATCAATGACAAGCCCACTAATGGGATATTGATTGATCCCATCTGTGGAGAGAATGTGATCACTGGAGAATTCTTATATGTGCATGAGCCATATCAAGAAACATATGACAAATTGAAATCATGGATCAAGATTCATAATGGGTTTTCTTTCCCTACGATTGGCTCAATAGATCTCCCTTTAAAGGTTGGACTAAAAACACTAAATGTATCATTTTCCATCATCCCACAATTAGACCAATTTCATGTGAAGCTAGGCTATCCATGGCTTCACTCCATGAATGTCATCCCTTTGGTTGTGCATAAATGTCTAAATTTTCCATTTAGAAATGATATCTTTACTATGCACCATAGTGGATTTAATCTTGCCTCGGCTCGAGGGAAATTTTCATTAGATTTCTTTTGGCCCGAGCCTATGGAACCTATCAAGCCTTGTACAAGGAAAATAAAATAGCAGAATTATCCCTTCAAAACATGCCTCAACCTATAACTAAAACACCTATCCTTGAAAAAGAAATGATCAAACTAAAAAACTTTCGCACATACAAGAACAACCTATAGAAAAAACACTTACCATTTCCTATAAGAGACCACAAGATAACACAAACAATCCCGTTGTCCCTCCTAGAGTCAAACAAGTTTACAAAGCTAAAGAGAAAGTGATTGAACAAGTTACTGTTGTTTCTTCTATTCCTCCCAATGAAGAGAAGGCACTTGTGATTGACAAACACACTCTTACACAAACACAAATTCACAATAGGTTGAAATGAAATTGAAGTGCTAGAGAGTGTAGGCGTAGACATCAACCTATTACTCATAAGTTACAAACTAAAGAAGATAACAAAAACATACAAAATCATAATCCAAAGTTACCTGAAGCAATGCAAGATGACTCTATCTCCTTGCTGCAACATAAACAAGAGAATTCCATGGACATTGTCATTCGACCTCCCCTTGTGATAAATCCAAATGATGACATTGACATTGCAAATATTGATGAAGAAGTGCATGATGAGTTTAATACATTTTTTTCTTCTTTTATGAGCTTAAATGACAAATCTCCTAAAAAGAGTGTTGAACTTGGTGCTTCTCCTAGTTTGACACTTTCTCTTGTCCCTTTGGCTAGTTGTCCACCTTCCATTTATACCGATCGAGATTGGGGGTGCAGACGACCTTCTTTAGGTTGACTTGCATGTTCCTTACTAGTATTTTGCATTTTCATGTTTTCTTTATGTGATTGCATGTGCGTAATGTGATTCCCTCATGATGTTTCATTTGATTTATCTCTCTCTCTCTCTCTTTGTGCATTCCTCTATATGTACCTTCATTCTTCTTTATGTCGTAATCATTTTTCATTTGTCTTGTGTTTTCCTTTTAGGGATGACACAAGGCGTCAAGACATTTAGGTCTCTTCCATGTTGACCTAAAAGTTTTTCCTTTTATCTTTTTCATTTTTCTTGTGTTTTCCTTTTGGGGATGATGCTAGTGGATAGACTAAGGTTCCACTACCCCAGAGTGAGTAGTGCATGTTATAGACAAATATCCCAATTCTACATCACATTGGAACGGTTGTGCTTGATCCTTTTTATCTTTTTCATTTCTCTTGTGTTTTCCTTTTGGGGATCATTGCTAGTGGACAAACTAAGGTTCCACTACCCCAGAGTGAGCAGTGCATGTTATAGACAAATATCCCAATTCTACATCACGTTGGAACAGTTATGCTTGATTTTTTTTTTCTCTTTTTTCTTGGCCTTTGATAGGGTATGATCATGTATCTTTGTTATTGCTGCATACTTAAGTGTCTTGAATGTATACTTTAGTGTGAGTTTGACATGGGGAAATCCTCTCACTAAAGAGGGGGAAAAATGAAGTAACAAAAAAATTATCCCTTTTCCTTACTTAATTTGGGAATAATTATCATTGAATTAACCTAATTTTTCCTAGGTCTAATGTCGTAATGTGTTGTACACATTCACATTGATCTTGGACCCATTTTTAATAAAGTGCACCTAAATTGTACCCTATTTATGGTGTTGTAAAGTGTTGTAACACACTTTCACACTTATCTATAGTTCCATTAATTAATTGTGGTTAATTAGAGTTAATTAGCCTCTTTAGTTCAAATTTAAGCCTTATTTGTGACACCTTCTGAGGATCCATCCCGACAACCATAATGTAAATTGTAAAAAAATTAATTTGGAAAATTTGAGGTTCTAGAAATTGGTGCTAGGACCCATTCGCACTAGGTGGTGAATGGGTCCTCCCTCTATAGGACCCCCCTTTCTTTGCACATTTGACATGGGTTTTTGATGTTATTTCACCCCCTTAAGGCAAGGTCTTGGAAACTTGTGCCAGGACCCATTCGCCCTAGGTGGCGAATGGGTCCTCGCTTAATGAGGACCCACCTTTTGAATTTAATTCTAGAAATATTTTAATAATATTCATTTCCATATTTGGTGTCAACTTGAATTGTTTGAATTTTGGGGTTAATCTCTAGATTGAGTATAAATAAGGGGTTAATTCACATTGTTTCTCCTAGCAAGTTTACAATAGGCCTAAGCATTCAAGTTTTCAAGCATTAGAGCATTACAAGATCATTTTCAAAGGAATTTCAAGGTAGATTATCAAGAGTTTATTGCACCAATTCAAGATCAGTTCATCATGTTAAGGGTTTAGTGCATTCATACATGTTTTTGAGCTAAGATTGTCAATGTAGCATTGAGGATCTACTTGGAAGCATCATTACACATCTTATTCAAGGATCAAGATCTACATTATTCATGGCCACTACATGTTAGTTTGCAAATTTACACTCCAAGACAACATCCAAGGTATCATCAATTACATATTTCATGTTTCATGCTTCAATTTCCTTATTTCATGATTTGGTTTAATTACCTAAATGGGGTTTAACTTAGGAAAACCCCTATTCACTAACAATAAACAATTTTTTCTTCCCTTGAATGTGTTTGGAGATTTATAGGTTGAAGATCAAGTGGAGAAGAAGTTTGAAGCAAAATTACAAAAGTTGTCAAGTTGCAAAGTTGACTTTCATAGTGGAAGAATAAAGAATTGAAGCTACATAATTTATTACAGGTTTTTAGAAGCTAGCAATTACGGATCTGAGAGTGCAGGCATCAAGTAAAATAACACAAATCTCAGTTTCAAAAACCCTAACAGGGACCCATTTGCCACTAAAGGCGAATGAGTCCTTGGTGCCCTAAAAATAGGCTTCTTGTAATAAGGTACACATCATTTTGAGCTCTAAAAACTTCCCTCATGATTGCTATAACAATTAGGGTTAGTTTCGTGATTGTTAGTTGCATCTTATCATACACAAAATCACATAATATTAGGGTGAAAAGCATAGTGGTTTGTCATCTTGATCAATTCATTTTGGTAAACCCTATTTTCCCCTAATCAAATCCATCAAATAATTTTTTTATAATATATTATATTATTCTATATAATATAATATTTATATTATATAATAATATTTATATACTGATATATATATTAATATAGTATATTATATTGGTATTAATATATGCTAATATATATTAAATTTAATATTATATTATATTATATATTGTTATTATATATATATATATATATATATTTATATATTTATATGTATATATATTAATATCAAGTGGTATAAAATGGATATCCATTTCTTAAAGTAAGAAACTTATATAAAAAAAATTTGTCAAAAGAAACAAATGTTCATTATAAATGGATATCTATTTTTTAAATTAAAAAATAAATATCCATTTTTTTGGAAAATATTTTTGCCTCGAGAATGCTTTTGAATTTGGCTTGGGGATGTCAAACCTAAAAAGTCAACTACCCCAATGTGCTTAGAGGTTTGCCTTGGATTTTCAGACTTCACCCTTCATGTTGACAACTCTTTTTTATCCAAATTTGTTGAAATGAAAAGGGTTTGTTTAGGAAACTTTTAGCATTCTACCAATATAAGATATGTTTTATTTTGAATTTAATAGATTTAATTATTATTGATTTTCTACATGCACTAGATTTGAAGTCCTAATTGATAGGTTGATTGAAAAGAATACATAACTTTCAAACAGTTTCATATTTTTTGAATCCAAAAGATGTATTACACGCTATGCTTCACAAACTATAGTTATATATATATATATATTTTTCCAAGTTAGGTTTTCCAAAAAAATAGTTTTAATATTTTAAAAAATTCCTACTAAAAAATCATAACTAATTATCTACTTGAATACAAAATACAAAAAATTATGCGTCACATATAGGCATGTGTCCTTTACTTATATTGAAATATTCAATTTTTTTTCTCATACTTATATTGAAATGACACATTTTCTTTTTTTTAAGTTATAGTACTACATTGAAATTTTAAATTTTTACCAGATAAATTTACTTTTTCCTAAAAACACTAGTAGCCTACAAAAATATATTCAAATTACTATAAATTTTATTCCATTTTTTTCAAATTATGTTAATAACCTATTCAAATTTTTATGCCAAATTTCTTAACTTTGTTTTTTTGTATTTTCATTGCCACTTAGAGGCATAGTTTGGCCCATCATGATCCTGCACTCACCCAATATTTGTTAATGAAAATAGTGACACTAAAACACTAATAAAAACTCAATACAACACATACAAGCATGAATTATGCATCCCACAATACCTAGTTGGAAATACAATTTCAATAACATACATCTCAAGCTATATAAAAGTGTAGAAATTACATAGTGTGAATCCAATTTATAGCTAAAATCAAGAGTCAAAAACATAAACATGGGGATTTGATTGTGAACTACTTGTGTTGTAGGCAAATGAGAAGATTTGCAATAACACTCATGTTTCAAAATAGTTTTGTAACTCATGTATCCAGACTAAGAAAAAATTCTTAGTGAGGTCCATTATATAAGAATCTAATAACTTTTTGTCTAAAGCTCTTGTAAGGGTCAAAGGATTGATTATAATGTCTAACAACTTGACATAGTTATTATGGATGAAAAAAGATTTTATTTTATCTACTCATTTGCTATGTATTTATTCTTTAATTGGATCAAAGGTGTTTGTTACTTAGATCTAGGTGATAGGTTTTCTTGGTTGGATAGTCTTTCATTAAACCCTCAATTTCCATGTTTGCATGATATGAGTTGAGTTGAATATTAAGCTTAGTAATTAAAATGTAGGGACATTTAAAAATAAAACAAGTGTACTTAGCTCTATGATCAAAGATATATCCAAAGGACTAATATAGATTTAAAATTTGATCTAAAGATTAGGAATAATGTATGATAGTTTGTTAGTTACCTTAGAATTAAAATATTCTATTAACATTGTGTTGGGATGAGTTTGATTGTTAGGGACAAATCTACTATGGTGAATTTATCTTGTACCCACAAACATCTTGTGTGATTTATAAATTTATTTTCTTACTTCATCTAAAGTACCTTGATTTATTCTATGCTTCTTGATTTATATGAACTTGGTAGTATCTAAAAAAAACCTCATAGGATTCTTGTTAGATCACAAGGAAATATATGCTAAGTCAATCCCAATAAATTTGAACATTGAAAATAACAATCTATAATCATACAAATACTCCTAAAATGAGTATGCAATGCTAGGTTCCTTTTAGAACACTAATTGAAATGTGTATATTTGAATTGATCACTTCCTTAGGAGATGAATCTTCAATTATTTCATGGTTTTAATGAATACATTGAGTTCATTTTGAGTACAAAGACAAAAACATCTTACACAAACTTGTGCTTCATTGGCTTCAAGTAAGAAGGGTAAAGGAGACAAGTTAGTCAAATTTAAATTAAGGTGGGACAACTTTATAACCCCAAAGTAGTCAAAGATGAATACATTGGCTAAATATTTAAATGTCACATGATATATTTTTAAGTGTGTACATATGAATGATAGATAAATGAATAAAATAAAATAAATAAATATGGATGAATACAAAAAAGAGGACAAGTGCCAAATAATGGGTACGTGCCTTTGTATCATTATAATAATTACATTTGTTTTCTTGATGATAAATGAGCTATGACATAGGAATTCAAAGATAGAGTGGACAATAATTTGAGTCAAATAAATTATTTGAAGATCATAATTTTTTGGGTGATGTTGGCTTCAAGTTTGATTCGTAGTAAGCACAAGTGTAACAAGTATAGTTGAAGTTGAGTCTATTCATTATAACTAATATTTGCTAAATACTAATAACCAAATGATTAGTTAACAAAGAACCTTTGTAGAGTGACATTGCAACAAAAAAAAAAGAATTAGTATTGGGCTCATAGGATCTAGAATAAAAATATTAGATGAATAAAATATGAGAATCTTGGAACCTAGAATAGCATTGTATTTATTGATCGTATTTTAGTGATTTTATTAATAATTTTCAAATTTCAAATTTATTTTAATTTTTAAATAGTGGGTAAGTGCACAAACTTGTGACACAAAAAGGGGGTCTTAAGATGCCACTTTTCTTTCTGAAATCAACAAAGTATGATATTCGATGAGAAAATGAAGATAGTTACACTCAAAATTTGAAGATGCAGTAAGAACAAGAGTTGTAGAAACTTGGTCTAAATCTACTTTATAAACTACTATTTTTTTAAAATAGTGAAGATTAATGGTTTGAAAAAGGGGGAGCACACAAAGTGGTCCTATTCTTTTCAAAAATCCTAACATAGCATTTTTTGCACTCCTCTAAAATGTTAACTTTTTTTTTTAGAATTTCAAAAATCACTTCAATGAGAAATTAGCTAACACCATGTAGTTTATGATGGTTTTTTTGGATAATTTTTTAATGAATATATTACTTTTTACTAATTTTTGAAGTGGACACATCCTAAAAAATAGAAATTTGAGTGTGCCCCCTAAGACTTTTGAAAACTAATCAAAAATCAATTTTATTTTTCTAATATATGTAGAATGTAGTCTAGTTTCTGAAAATGTAATTTGTTTCAAAATTTGATGAACAAGTGAAAAACTATACCCAAATAGCACATGTTGGTTTTTGACAAAAAATGGAAACACTAACAAAAGAAATTAAAGATGAAAACCTTAAAATAATCAAAATGTGAAAAAAATTATATGGTTTGATAGCTAAGATCGAACTTAACGTCATCATGATATTTTTATAAATTTGTATTGAAACACATGCAAACCTAATCGAGAGCACAGTCGAAAATGTGTGATTTTTTTTACCTTTTCAAAAAACACGTCTTTAGCATGAAATGGGACCACCCAACCTTTGGGTTGGATGCCAAAGGCAAATCCAACCCAAAGGGTTGGAATTTCCCAATGAAATCCATTTGACAAGCACTAAATGTAAATGATGACTTTTTAGAATGCATTTTCTTTATCTTTCTTTTATTTGTCTTTATCTTTTTCTTTCTCTGTCAGTGAAACCATAGACATGAAATAAACATTTAAGTTGATATTTGCATATGGACATTTACTTTCTTATATTTTAAGTTATATTTCATGTATATAATTTTAGGATGTTTGAGAGTGGTTTTAGATATCTTGGAGTTATAGTGAAAATTATAGTTTTTGGAAGATTTTATAACTTTTTAAACTTAGTCAAATTTTAGTAATCAGGAGGTCAAATTTTGGTAATCAGCAAGTTGTATCATCTTTATATCTTTCTATCCCACTCATGGTTCATCTCTTATTCTCTATACCTCTCTCTCACTATCTCCATCCTTTTTTCTGACTCTCTCTCTTTCCCTTGAACTCAAGAACTACCTCTCTACCTATCCATCCTTCTCTCTCCTTCCCTCTCTACTCTATCACCCCCCCCCCTCTCTCTCTCTCTCTCTTCTTCCCTCTCTACTCTCTATCTCCCTCCCTCCCTCCCTCCATCCCTCTCTACATCTCCCTCCCTCCCCTCTCGCTCTCCTTCTATCTCTATATCTCCATCCTTTTATTTGACTCTCTCTAGACCTCTCTTTCACTATCTCTATCCTTTTATCTAACTCTCTCTCTCTCTCCCTTGAGCTCAATAACTACCTCTCTACCTTTCCATCCCTCTCTCTCTCTCTCTCTCTAGTTATCTCTATCTTACATCTCTCCCTCCCCCCTTTCCTCCTTCCCTCTCTAATTTTCTCTATCTCCCCCTCTCTCTCATCTCACCTCTCTCCTCCTCTCTCCTCTCCTTCCTCTAATATTTATATCCCACCCCGTCCACACCCATCCCTCCCTCCTCTCTCTCTCTCTCTCTACTTCCCATCTATCTCACCTCACTCTCCTCCCTATTCCCTCTCCTCCTCCTCCCCTCTCTCCTCCTCCCTCCTCTCTGCTTTTTATATCCCCACCTCTCTCTCTCTCCCTCTCTCCATCCTCCCCTCTCTCTCTCCCTCCCCTCTCTACCCTCTTCATCTCACCACCTCTCTCATTCTCTCTCATTTCTTTATCTATCTCACTTATCCTTCACCCCTCCCACCTCTCTCCTCACACCTCCCTCATCTTCTTTATCTATCTCTACTCCTCACCTCTCTCCTTCCCTCTCTCTCCTTCCTTTTCATTTTCTATCCCTGTCGCCTCTCTCTACCCTCCTCTATGTATCTCTCTCTCCACCCTCTCTCTCCATCCCCAATTTCCCTATCTCTCCTCTTCCCCGCCTACTTTCCTACATACCTATCCCTCTTTACATCTTTCTCTCTCTCTCTCTCCCTCCCTCCTTCCATCTCTATCTCTCCATCTTCCTCCTTCCCTCTCTACTTCTCTCTTTATCACCTCTCTCTCTCCTTCCCTCTCTACTCTCTCTATCTCAACTCTTTCTTTCCCTACCTCTCTCTATCTATCTATCTCTCACTCTCTTTCCATCTCTACTTTTGTCTCCCTCCTTCTCACCCCTCCCACTCTACTTCTATCTCTCACCTCTCTCTCCCTCTCTACATCTCTCTCTCTCTACTTATCTCTATCTCACCTCTCTCTCCCTCCCTCCCTCTCTAATTTTGTCTATCTCCACCCTCTCTCTCTTCCTTCTACCCACCTCCACTCTCTACTCTCTATCTAACCTATCCCTCTATACCTCTTTCTCCCTTCCTCCCTCTCTCTCTTCTTCTGTTACACCCCAATTGTGAAGTTACTATTTACTATTACTACATAGGGTAAATATGAATGTAATATGAATTTTGAAAATGAAAAAATTATGCTTGTATCTTGTTATCAATATGAATGTTATCTCATGTGATGTTATTTCATTTGATGTTATTTCATTTGATGTTATCATAGTTGATGTTATTTCATGGATAAATACTGCATATATGTGAATGAATGGTTATTGAATTATTATTCTAAACTTTGGAGATATTTTATGTATATTGCATATGCTGTGAACAATTGACTTCCGTGTGCATGTGTTAGTGGATGCGAGTATGTGTTCCATTCCTCTAGGCAAAGGGAAATTATCACTAAGGAGAAGATCTTGGTCAGGTAACTAATAAAAGTAAACTATATGAGCATTTACACACACCACATTAGAATGATTGAGTTGAGTCAGTTTGTGGGTAGTAGGTAAGTCTTCCTTAGCTATTATGACTACATTTGAGAGTCTTGTTTACTACTGCATGCATTATTGGGTGATTTTTATCTATTTGAGCTTTTGAGATCTTTCTTGTACTATTACGATTATATTGACAAGTGGGATGTACATGAAAGTATGTGTATATATATTCACATACATGTCAATGGGATCTAATGACATGTATATGCACATATATCGATATACCACATGTAAACACTTATCAATATGATGGTAATCGTGAATGGATATATGTGAATTGGATGTGAACATATATATATATCAATACATGTGTACGTCAAACAGACACGTTCATACAGATGCATTGATAAAGATATACCTGCATATACGTGTAACTAGAGGAATATACATTTATATGTATATATATGCATACATTTAATATAATGTGTTTATTATATACTATGTTGCCTATATATATATACACATACATACATACATATATATGTATATAATATATTATATATATAATAATATATATTTAACATATTATATATGTTAATAGAATTCGACTATCTCTTATTTGATAGCAGTCGATTTATAAAGGTTGTTTATAGTCGATAAAGACTATGATAAGGGAGGTCATAATAGGCTATGTTTAATGAGGCCAATAAAAAGTAGTTGACTATTTCTTTTGGTAGTTAAACTACACCAAATAAGAAGGTGAGAAAATGGAAATGGTGCCACCTTTGAATCTAAGTTGTTGTAGAAGTCTTTTCTTTATGGAAATTCAAATTAAGCATATGTAGATTGAATAATTCTTAAGATTGTTGTCACTAAACAAGTCAATCTATAGGTGATTATGCTGAGTATTAGCTTATGAAATTGCCACCTTTTTGCTTTGTTTCATTTGTTTCTTTGCACGGAACTTGTTGTCCATTCACATGCCTAAACTATAGGCTTCGAGGTGACCAAGTTACGCTATAAATAGTTGAACCATTTCATTTGGAAGGGACACATTCTTCTATAAGATTATTCATCTTTTGTAAATCCTATTTATGTATTTTCTAGCCATGCTTTGTTTTACATTGAGAGAGATATAAAAAGTGAGTTCATTTAGTTTGAGAGGAGGTTATATTTTGAGAGGAGTAAGCTATCAAATTGAGAGGTAGAGTTTATAGTGACATTATTGAGAAGCTAATTATCAAGCTTGTTGTTGTTGGAAAAGGTTGCATTGCTTCCATTTGATTAGATAAGCGATAATAGGCATGGGGATCTCTTCTTCTTTATTATTTTACTTTTGAATGATGTGTCTTGCATTCATGGTTGAGATGTCTTTCCCAGTATGTGCATTAGAGTAATTAGATTGTTTTGAAAAGGAAATTGAAGCTATTATGTTGTTTTCATAATATATTTTTAAGTACTCCATAGTAGGAGATGGGTGTTTATCATAAGTATTATATACTAGGTATGATTGAACATGAAAATAACATATGGTATACTTAGCTAAGTTATTGATTTAACTCATAAAGCTTGTGTTTACTCCTAGGATAGATAATCTAGTATGTGAGGGAGTTTGTGCACTTACGTGTAAGTAGGGTTATTCCAAGTATATAGGTTATCTCTATGATGATGGACTACCCATTGAAGGAAATACCTAGCTTGTATACTTATTAGTGTTGTACCCAAAATAAATTTTTGGCATTTTGCTTAAATTGAGCTAAATCATGTAAAAATGCCATCAAAAGTCTATTTTAGGTCAAACCAAACATAGGGTCTTTGTGGGTTTCTATTAAGGAACACATGTGCAAATTTTTGAAATTTTGAAAATTAGGGTTTTACGCCCCTATTTTCAGGGAAACCCCCAAAAATAGGACCTTCCCATAAATGATTGAAAATGATTTTGATAGGATTAATCAAATTCACGATCACATTGATCAAGTCAGAATCATCAAAAGACACATTTTACTTTGGTGGTTCTATTTCTATTTTTTAGGAACAAAGTTAGGAGCTTCACATCCATTAATGGTAGATTGGCTAGTACTAGGTGCTGAAAGCTAAGCTTCAAAAAATTCAATGACAAAACCATGGAAAAAAAGAATGAAAAATATGTTGTTTGATAAAGGAGATTCTCAAAACCATTAAAGGTCAAAATTTGACTAACTCTGGAAACATTACGAAGGAGAAATCAGTTTATGATGCAAAAAGAGCCCTTTCTAGAGAAAGGCGCCCTTCAATCTCAAGGTTCAAATAAAGCCTGTTGAATCATGCAAGGCAGTCATCCTCAACGTTCTCCTACTGGCTCGACAATGAAGCAATCAACAAGATCATTTCATGAAGTGATCACTGACGAATGTCAACACAACACAAAGAGGTAGTTATGAAAATCATCAGAAATGACTGACCAACATGGGAAAAGGCACCGTTGTCAAGCAAAGGTGCCCTTGAATGAAGTGGTCAAGATGTGACTTATTGAGAAACGTCACCTTCAAGAGATCTCTTCGATCACGTTGTAGCTCAACAACGAATCTGTCAACAAGCCTGTAAGACGAGTCAAACGATTGTAGTGATGGATCAAACCAGAGCATCTTTCAGGATGAAGATCAATGAGCAAGAAGGAAAAAGTGCCCTTTTCAGTGAGAGGTGCCCTTGCATTAAGGGACCTTTAACTGAATTTTGTAAACATAAACTCTAGTCATATTTTGAGGAGCAGAGCTGGTTACCTAATGAGACATCAAATGAGAGTATCTGATTCTCCAATCAATGGGAATTTTGAATCAAAGCACAGGAGGCCAGAATGAAGAGTTTGAAAGAATAGATATCAAAAAAATGACTAAGGCAGGGAAAAAAGTGCCCTTTCTTGAGAAAGGTGCCCTTCTTTTTAGGGTCACAAACTCAGCTTTCTGGCTTAATACCTCCCAGGCACATATCTTTAGCTTAGATCCAGCTCAACGATGAATCTATCAATAGTTGCACAGGGTCGACGAATCAATCTGGAGTAAGGATCAAACAGAGATCATTCAACATGAAAAATGATGAAAACAGGACAAAATCAAAAGGGATGCCCAAAAAGGTCAAAGGCATGTTTTGTTGACCAAATAAGATAGTTTGGAGGCAAAATTAGCCAATTCACCCCACAATCAGTGGAAACCTACCTTTTGAACTCCAGATCAAGCCAAATCAGCTTTAGATCATGAGTTAGGCTCCCAAACTTCAAGGATTCAGGCTTGAGTCTATATAAAGAAGATCTAGGCATCCCTCTTCATTATTTCTTTGTAGGTTGATGATCAAGAATAACAATAAGCTCTCAAGGATGCCATTTTTGGATCTCACCAAGGTTTTTGACTATTCTTCGATATTTCTTGAAGATCATAAGCAGAAGAAGATTTCTAATCAGAGGTTGGATTCAAAGAAAAATTTTCTCAGGGAGTCAAATTAAAAACTTCCAATCCATCTTCTATCTACTTCCTCTTTTCTTGTCTTAGTTATTCTTCCATGTCACACAAATCAACAGGCTACCACATATCTGATCAACTAGGCAGATTTAGAATAATTTTCCAGTAAAACCCATCTTGTTAGATTTTCCAGAATAAGCAAACTTGATGCCCCTATTTTTAGGGGTTTTTCTAAAAAAAATTAGAATCGAAGTTCTGAGGAACTAGGTTTGTTCAGCATTGAAGCACGAACAAAACCCATGTGCCAAATTTTTTTTGAAAAAATACTTCTTGACAGGGCACTATTTTCAAGGGTTTTCAAAAATTGTCAGAATAGGGTCAAGTGTGCAGTCAATCTTTAAGTTATTCAAGATGCAGTACTCTTAGATACAATACAAGACCAAGACGGCCTTACACCATGATTACCTGAAAATGACTAACACAAACTTGCATCAAGTAAACTCAGTGGTTGATCTAGAAGACTTGGAGGGCATGAATCAAATCACATTGTAGAACATAGAAGAGTCCAGGTTGCTTCAAGCTGCATCCATCCCCATCACATTACAAAGTGTGGAGCTTGTAATTTCTTGTATTAAGCATTACAATCCTACCACGAGAGAAATCAAGTCAGTAGATAGGAGGATAATCTGCAACCTAAATCCCAAGGACATTGAAAAGTGTTTTGATATTCCACCATGCCCTACTAGTAGGATCATATCAGTGACAAAATGCTACAAGGCATTCAAGGAAGCCAAAAGAAAATTCCAAGGAATAATGGAAAAAAAATGGCTAAAAGTGAAAAAGGCTAACTTGCCCAAGTTGGTTGGATGAGGAGAATGCAAAGATGAGTATGCAGTGTTAATTACTCTACACAACAAAATCACTAGATAGGAGGATGGAAATCAATTCCACCTGTGGATGTATTATGTCACTGAAAAAATCATCAACAAGAGGGAACATTACGACTGGGCCACTCTGATTAGTGATACGCTCCACCAACAAATTACCGGGTTTCTAGAAGCTCATAGGTTTCACATGTGTTCTTACCTGGTATACCTGATTTCCTTCCAAGGTGAGTTCATGATATTGAACAATGTGGGAACCTTAGGTGTGCAAAAGGTTCATGAACACTTTACATGTCTTGAGTTTACTCAAGTAGAGAGACACTTCAAAAGAAAAAGTGATCACTTCATCATGCACACTATAGGAGATCTAGACCATGAGATGCATGTACCTATTTCACAAATAGCTAGAGAGGCAATGGAAAATTGGGTAGATTGGTTTATCCAATTCCCTACATTTTCCTACATACGCATGTATGGCTACATTGGTCACCACACCATGATGCCATGGTACCCTTTAGATAGGGTAGTCTTCATAGAATTCCTAAGGTAGTTATCCGAGGTTCACATCTACTTGCACCTAAAGAAGAAAAAAGCTATAAACTTTCTCATTGGGATGGGACTTTATATGCAGGACAACAACAGATGCCAAGATGATGAGCTAGGAAATAGTGAGGCTTAATCTCAAATACCTCATTGAGATAAGGTCATATGATCCCAGAGGGCTCTATGCGATGCATCTCAAGCAACGCTCATCACATGAATCTTCTATGGAAGATTATTGGGTCAATTGTGACAATGAGTATGAAGTGTGAAGAAGGAACTATAGTAGGTTCAAGCTCTTGCAAATTTATGACTTTATGTCAAAAGACATCAAGGGCTTATCTGACAATGAAGGGGAAGTCATTCTCCCCTCATTCTTCGTAGATTCAGTTGACTCACAACCACTCCCAAAAGTGGATTGGTACGCAAAGGACAACCCATCTATAGAGGAGAGGATGAGTAGAGTTGTTTGAAACAACCAATTCTACCTCGACAACAAGAAAATAAGGAAGGTGGTACCTCCCAGAACAAAGCCACAAGTTCAGTCTACACCACCTTCCACGTCAAAAAAGAAGCCTAAGCAGAAGCATTGGTACAATCTTCCCCAAGAGATGAGGATGCCAAAGCATACAAGGCTAAGAACACATGGGATACATGTGGAGACAGCCACACACAGTCCCAAAATAGTCATGGGTATTTCTGCCCTAGAGCTAGTAATATAAATAGTTGTTGAAGAAGCAACAACAGAGGCAGAGCCAACAATAGAAATGGTGTCTGTAATAGAAACAAAACTGCCTACATCACCACCATCACAGCATTCACAAGTCTCCATCGACTTGGACTCACCACTAAGAGACGTCACTCTAGCACAATATCACACATCAAGCATTCAAAGGCCCCATATTCCTCCTTGTAGTGAAGCTAACTGAGATTCTATCTGGCTTGAGGGTTTCCTAGGAAGGAAGAGGGAAAGACCCTCCTATGAACTTGACTTCACTAAATTCAACCATGTCCCACGAGACATGACGATGAAGAAATTGAAGAAGCAAGTTCACGTGGAAAGGAATGTAGATTGTGAGCTCATCATAGAGACTACTGCCCCACCAGAAGATAAAAGCATACATGAGGTACAAGTGGAAGACTTCACATTGTCTAAACTTAACCTTGGGAAGACCACATGACAAGTGGAGGCATACCTTCTCAAAATCACCTTAGTAAGTGCACAAGAAAGGATGGCAAAGGATGGAAAGGAAAAAGCAGCCTTGAAGGCTGAGAACCAACAATTAAGGTCGTATGTATTTCCAACTTGATGCATGGTACCATGAACATGTCGGCCTTACTACCAGAATTTCTGGATCTTCTCGCAGAGTAGAATAATCAATAGGAGATAACATACAAAAAACACTTGAGAGATCAAGTGGAGGATTTTGTTCTCAGAGGGCGATGTATACTAGAAAATCTATACCAGTTACAAGATAGAGCATATGGACTTTGTGCAGAGATTCAACAATCAGAGAAAAGAATTGCAGAGAAGAGGCCAGAAGATGAGACCACAATTGCAGACTTGCAATTAGCATATCAATCAGTCTACTTAGAGGAAAACAAGCAACATCTCTTTGCTTGGAAAGAACAACTAGCATACAAGGTGAAATCCTATGATTCCCATTTAGTATAATTGATTGACTATCGACAAGTGCCCAACAATATTATCAACTTCATAAGAATGTTAGTAATATCCTTTCCCCACATAGAATATCAACACAAGGGAGGAGAATAAATTGATATGGTTACTGTACAAAATCAGTTCAGAGATGTCATCCGCAACACCTTCCTTGATAATCTAGATGGTTGCAAGTTGGCCAAGGTGGCAACATTGTCAACCAAGTTCGATGAGGTAGTTGCCCAGTGTATAGACTTCCAGCATTAGCTCATGACAGACGAAGTAATGCTCAAGCACCATGTCATCATTTTGTAGAGCATTAACTCCCCTAAGGCTAAAGAAGTCAACGAATGGATAGAAACACTATTGACTAATGTTTAGTTGTAAAGGCACCAAGAAGGACGTCCTACCCTCCAAATGGCATTTATGATACTTCAAGTTGACTTAATGTTTCTTTCCAAGTCAACTCAAGAAGACATTAAATGTAATTAGAGTTAACTTGATGCCCCTATCCAAGTTAACTCCACATGCCACAAATCATGCATTGTCAATCCCACTAATTAAGGATGTCTAATTGGCTTCCATAATTATTGGATCTCAAATCTCCACTAAACGTGGATGTCTATTTTGGAGGCATACTCTGTATTAAAGTTCACCTTTAGTCTTGTTTCAGTCAACTGAAGTAGTTTCCAGTTGACTCTTTGTTTAGTTTCAATTAACTGAAGTAGTTTTCCAGTTAACTATTTTTTCCCCCTTTTTAGGAATAAATCTTGCTAATTGATTGGAAAGAACTCATTGTTAACTCAAGGAGATTTTAGGGTTTCCTACTCCTTTGAGTTCTATAAATAAGAGGCTTGGGCTCATTATTTGTTTAACCTTTACTTGCTATGAAAAATTGTTGCACCATTGTTGCCAACAGCTTTGAAAGCGAATATTTGTTCACTCTTGGATGAGAGTTCATTGGTTGATAGTAATTATGCATGATTTTGAGCCTTTGTTGTCCCAATCTTTGTAATTCATTCAGAAAGCTTGAAGAAAGAAATCAAAATGCATGTGCAATTTGATCTAAATATTTGAGTTCTTCCATAATGTCTTTATGTTTAAATAGCTTGTTGTTTCATTTCCCTCCTCGGATAGGGGTTCCTCCTCCTTGGATATCTATTATTAACGGTTGTCATTTGTTGTTGTCTAATGGACTATCTTTCAACCTATAATTCGGATAGGGGTTCCTCCTCCTTGGAAGTTCTTAGATCCAACTTATCGTGAAGAGTGTTTGCTTTTATAAAGCCTTATCCCAACGTATATCCGAGAGTTCAGAGCCTTAGACGTATTCTAAAGAGACAACATATTCAAGTGATCCAACCAATCCATTCCCGCTCCTATGGCCTCATGCTCTATTTACCTTGAGGAGATAGGATAGATTAAAAGCTAGAATAGTCATAGTTAAGATCTACCAAAATCGTAGAAAAAGATTAGCTACAATGCATTGTGTTTGTGCACCCTTGTGTCCTACTGCTGAGTACAAAAAGATAGGAAACTAAGTCTACTCTACCCTCTCTTATGCATTACATCAACAAAGAGGGACTTCTCCTATTTAAATAATAAAGAAGTGTTGCAAAAAATTTGTAATAGTTGAACGTTTACAATCAGCACTCCAGAGGTGCTAATTTAAACGCCAACAATTAGTTAAGTAGGATAGTTCCAAGTAGATTAATATGGTGATAGGTTATCTGGGATGATGGACTATCCATTGAAGGAAATACGTATGTGTGGCTTAAGATAGCCTTAAGTCAAATTGGCCCTAATTAGTGTATGTGATAAATGACCCTCAATAGAACATATTGAATGAAACACTTTGGCCAAAGTAGTGTGATGACCTTTGGCTCCACTGTCAGTTCACTATGATCCAGTATTACATGCTAGTTCCAGATTGTGGGATTATAGGTTCTAGTTATGTAGGACAAAACACTATGCTTAGTTGGTTTTCATTATCAATTTACCAATCTCTTCATTGAAGGGAAGGGCCATCTATCAAATGATAGATGTGCGAGGGATTGCATTATGAGTCTGTGGTTGGTGCAAAGGTATTTGAGTACTTCTCCTTTATAGAAGGCGACAAAAGAACCAAAATTTGAAAGGAAGGATCCTGGACTGTCTTACAACTATTTGTTCTAAAGCTCATTGAGTTATGTGTGTAAATGTATGCTTTCTTACATTGATGTATTTTATGGCATGAAAAGGAATCCATGTTGTAATATGTTTGCATCTTGATTGAAAATTATCAATAAAGTAAATAAAAATTTATTGCAATGGGTTGATACTTAGTTTATTTACTTGTATGGTGAAAAATTAGAAATTTTTACTTCATTGAAGGGTTAGTATGTTACATGTGGTATCAGAGCTACTAGGTTTAGCTCTGGAACCTATGAGCTTGTCATTATTTCCATCCAACATTATCTAATGTTGTGAGTTCTTGTGCCAGGATGGTGCATCTCAGATTAACGACTCAAAAGTCAGTAATCGAAAATGAGCATTACCTCAAGGCCAAGAAGGAAAGGGAAGCCATCATTAGAACAATAGAGGGAACCAACTAAGGAAATTCCATTTGGTTAACTGACACATAAAATTTTGGTCATGCACTTTCTTGGATTAGTGATGTGAAGAGGAAGATGAAGATGGAGGCTATGTACAATTACCTACCAACCATCTCACTAGAAAAATATGAGTCATTACCACTTTCCAGGGATATTCCTTTAGAAGAAAGTGTTAGTCAGATATTCATCTTTAGGGATCCTAGAGTTCTACCACTGGCTGAAGTAATAGAAATTTCTTTGAGTAACGAGTCTAAGGGATACGCACCATGAACACCCGCCATATGGAAAACGGTATCATGAACAAATGTCCGCAAAAAGGTAGACTACATTGTTGATGAACACCATATTGACATTTCCTCTCATAACTATGTATCAGATGATAAATCTAAAGGTTATTATCCTTTTTGGGATAGGTACGAACAAATGAGAGATGAACAAAAAGATAGGGAGCAACAACTATCTCAGTCTGTAGGTTATACTCCTTTAAGTTATGTGTCTAAGAGTGAATCCAAAGGATACTCTCCACTCGACTATTTGAATAGTCACTCCATGTAATTGAAAGGATATTGAAATCCTAATGAAATGAATAAAATTATGTGTTTATCAAAAGAAGCATGTGTTTAATCATATGTGGAATACTTGTGTGCATATGAATGCCTTTTTTTATATGTTTTCCATAAGATAATTGATAACATAATTTAGTCTAACATGGAAAAACATTCAGGTAAAGACCAATCACATAAGGATGGTGAGGACATGAACTAATCCTAGTGGAAGTCAAGAGGTTGGACAAGGAACCATTGGAGTAGAGGCTAGGCTTGACAAAATATTGGCAAGGTTTGCTAACCTTGAACAAGAATGAGTTAAGGATAGGTTAGAAAAGGAAGTACCCATTAATGAGCATGAAGGAGAAAAATCTTCCCATGGGAATAATGAAACCCATAATCATGTGAAGGAAAAATCACCTATGTCTTCCGTGGAAAGGAATAAGAAGCTTGTGGCTTCCAAACTTTCCAGGAACATGAAGAAGATAATCCCACCTAAGATTGATGGTAGTGATGGAGATGATGAGGTTGAGGTGTGGCTTGTTCAAATGGAAAAGTATTTTGAAATACGAAACTATGATGAAGTTACTAAAGTCGAGTGGGTTGTGTATGAATTTGTAGGCGAAGCCTCTAACTGGTGGATGAACAAGAAGTTGGAACTTAATATCAACTCATGGAAGCTGACATGGCGAGAATTTGTGGATATTCTACACAAAATATGGTTACCATAACTATACTATGACCAAAAAATATTGGATTTCCAAGGTCTAAAGCAAGGTAACATGACAGTCAATGAATATTGGGAGAAGTTTACCCGACTTTTGCGCTATGTTCCCATATATCATAAGGATGAGTGCTTCCGCATTAGAAAATTTATAATGGGGATTAACAATCAAATTGGAGGGGAAGTGGATATGCATGGTCCAACAAAAATTGATCTTGTATATGAGAAAGCAATTAAACAGGAGCAAAAGCTTAGGGCTAATTCCACTCGTCAAGAAAGAAGAGAGAAAAAGAAGGGTGTGGAAGTTCCTAACAAGATAGTTCCAAAGGAGGAATCAGTGCAAAATTTTCCAAGGAAAAATGGGAAAATATTCTGCAATAATGGAAAGGAGATTAGGAGAGAGCGGAAAAGGAATGATTCTAAGCACGGGTAATACCAATAAGGCTAGTGAAAATATCAACAAGTCTGGAGAAACCATAGGGAAAAGAGGGTTGCCTATAGGATGTTTTATATGTAGAGGGGATCACTACGCTAATGAGTGTCCCAATAAAACTTCTGGATCATGACCATATGGTAATCCATTACCCACTTAACAAGCAATGTTTCAACATAAGATACATGTAGCAATGGACGATCGTCAGGTAGAGTACTAAGTAACTCCAATTGAAACACTAGGTATTTTGTTTGGATTACATATTTTTGTTCTTATTAATACTGGTGCAACTGAGAATTTCACTTCACCTAGAATAGCTAAATAATTATCTAGGAAGGCGAGACACATGGCAATGTCTTGGGATGTAGAGTATGCAAACCAGAAAAGAGCAAAGGTGGATCAATGTCTATTCAAGGCAATGATAGAACTACCTAGTTTTTCTACAGTTGTTAACCTTTATGTCGCACCTTTAGGATCATATGATGTTATCCTAGGTATGAATTAGTTGTGGAAAGATAGGGCTAAGGTAGATTTCCATGCTAAGACTGTAGAATTCTTAGATGATTTTAGAAATCAAGTTAAATTCCAAGGGATACCTAGAGAGGTTAGGATTTGAAAAATTATGGTAATGCAACTTATAAAAGCTAAGAAGAAAGGGTGTAAACTCTTCACCATAAAGATTGAAGAATTTAGGAAGGATAGTGATGATTCAAAGTTCCAAATTTTACAAGAACTAGAAGATGGTGAAATAGATGAAATTGAAAAATTGGATATGGAGAACTATCCAATATTGAGGAAAATTTTGGATGTGTTTCCAGAGGAGTTACTAGGGTTGCCTCTGAAAAGAATATTTGACTTCTATATAGATATAATTCTAAGGTCAAAACCTATTTATAAGGTACCCTATAGGATGACAACCACTGAACTTATGGAACTTAAGACACAATTGGATGAATTATTGTCGAAAGGATTGATAAGACCAAGTGTTTCACCTTAGGGAGCACGAGTCATATTTGTTAAAAAGAACCTTGGATGGTACCTCGCGTTGTTATAAGTATGGACTTTGTGCAAGGATTTCCTATGTCAAGGAATATGCAAAATTCCATTCTTATGGTTGTAAATAAGCTTACCAAAATAGCACATTTTATACTTGGGAACCTAACTGATGGAGCACTTGTCATAGCAAGAAATTTTTTGCATGAAGTGTTTAGATTGTATGGGATTCCTAAAAGGATTATTTTAGATAGGGATGCATGAGTCACTTCTAGGTTTTGGAAAACCTTATTTATTGCACTAGGGACTCAATTGAATATTAGCTCAGCATATCATCCAAAAACGAATGGGTAGATAGAAAGGGTAAATCAAGTATTAGAAGACCTACTTAGGATGTATTGCATGGATCAATAGTACAAGTGCGAAGATTACTTACCCTTAGTTGAATTTTCTTACAATAACTCTTATCATTCTATAATAAAGATGGCTCCTTTTGAAGCTTTGTATGGCCAAAAGTTTCGAACTCCTATAAGTTGGGATAAAATTGAGGATCGAGTGAGTCTTGGCCAAAAATGTTGGCTGAAATGGATGAAAAAGTTAAGGTTGTTAAGCAAATATTAGCTGAAGCTAATGGTAGACAAAAAATCTATGTTGATGCTAAGAGAGTGCCCTGTAATTTTTCCTCAGGTGACAAAGCATTGTTGAGAGTGAAACCTCACAAGAGCTCCATTAAATTTGGAAAGTCTTCTAAGTTAGCCTCACATTATGTTGGACCTTTTGAGATTCTAGAGTAAGTGAATCCAGTAGCCTATTGAATCATGTTGTCACCAGCTCTTGCTAGAATGCATAACACCTTCCATGTATCCTACCTTAAAAAGTATATACCAGGGGATAATCATGAAATTGATTGGACTACTTTACAGGTACAGAACCCTGGAGTAGTAACTCTCAAGCTCGTCAAGGTGCTAGGAACATGTAAGCTACACTTGCATAATAGAGAAGTCTTTCACTACAAAGTCTAGTGGGACCAATACATAGAAGACTCAGCTACTTGGGAGGACTCTACGAAAATTCAACAGAAATTTCCTCATATTCTTAATGCTTTTGAAAATGTTTGAACAATTTGTTGTTAGTTGTTATGTTTTAATAATACCTGAGGTCATTAGGGACAATGATTCATAAGCGGGGAGTATGTTATACCCTAATTGTGAAGTTACTATTTACTAAATTACTACATAGGGTAAATATGAATGTAATGTGAATTCTGGAGATGAATAAATTATTCTTGTACCTTATTATCAATATGAATGTTATCTCATGTGATGTTATTTCATTTGATGTTATCACAGTTGATGTTATTTCATGGATAAATATTGCATATATGTGAATGGATGGTTATTGAATTATTATTCTAAACTTTGGAGATGTTTTATGTATATTGCATATATTGTGAACAACTGACTATCATGTGCATGTGTTAGTGGATGTAGGTATGTGTTCCATTCCTCCAAGCGGAGGGGAAGTATCACTTGGGAGAAGATCTTGGTTGGGTAACCGGTAAAAGTAAACTATTTGAGCATATACAAACACTGCATTAAAATGATTGAGTTGAGTCGGTTTGTGGGTAGTAGGTAAGTCATCCTTAGCTGTTATGTCTGCATTTGAGAGTCATGTTTACTACTGCATGCATTATTGGGTGATATTTATCTATTTGAGCTTTTGAGATCTTTCTTGTACTATTATGGTTATACTGACAAGTGGGATGTATGTGAAAGTATGTGTATATATATGCACATACATGTTAATGGGATCTAACGACATGTATATGCACATATATAGATATACCATGCGTAAACTCTTATCAATATGATAGTAATCATGAATGGATATATGTGAATTAGATGTGAACATATATATATATACACGTATCCATATGTATATGTATATCGATGCATGTGTATGCCAAACAAACACGCTCATATAGATGCACCGATAAAGATATACCTACACATACGTGTACATAGAGGCATATACATTTATATGTATCTATGCATACATTTAATGTAATGTGTTTATTATATACTAACTTGCCTATACTCTTATATATATATATATATATATATATATATTATATATGTATATATAGAATAGAATTCAACTATCTCTTATTTGATAGAAGTTAATTTTTAAAGACTATTTATAGTCGATAAAGACTATGATAATGGAGGTCAATTATAGTCATAATAGGCTATGTTTAATGAGGCCAATAAAATAGTAGTTGACTGTTTCTTTTGGAAGTTAAACTGTGCCAAATAAGAAGGCGAGAAAATGGAAATGGCGCCACCTTTGAATCTAAGTTGTTGTAGATGCCTTTTCTTTGTGGCAATTCAAATTAAGCATATGCAAATTGAATAAGTCCTTAGATTGTTTTCACTAAACAAGTCGATCTATAGGTGATTATGCTAAGTATTAGCTTATGAAATCGCCACCTTTATGCTATGTTTCATGTGTTGCTTTGCATGGAGCTTTCTTTCCATTAACATGACTAAACTGTAGGATTTGAGGTGACTAACTTACTCTATAAATAGCTGAAGCATTTCATTTGGAAGAGACACATTCTTCTATAAGATTATACATCTTTTGCAAATCCTATTTTTGTATTTTCTAGCCATACTTTATTTTACATTGAGAGAGAGATAGGAAGTGAGTTCATTTAGTTTGAGAGGAGGTTATATTTTGAAAGGAGTAAGCTATCAACTTGAGAGGTAGAGTTTATAGTGACATTCTTGAGAAGCTGGTTATCATGCTTACTGCTGTTGGAAAAGGTTGCATTGCTACCATTTGATTGGATAAGTGATAGCAGGCATGGGGATCTCTTCTTCTTTGTTATTTTACTTTTGAACGATGTGTCTTTCATGCATGGTTGAGATGTCTTTCCCAGTATGTGCATTAGAGTAATTAGATTGTTTTGAAAAGGAATTTGAAGCTATTATGTTGAACTTTCATAATGTGTTTTTAAGTACTCCATATGGGTGTTTATCATAAGTATTATATACTAGGTATGATTGAACATGAAAAACACATTTGGTATACTTAGCTAAGTTATTGATTTAACTAGGAAAGCTTGTGTTTAATCCTATGATAGATAATCTAGTATGGAAGGGTAAATGTAAGTAGGGTTATTCCAAGTATATAGGTTATCTTTGGGATGATGGACTATCCATTGAAGGAAATACCTAGCTTGTGTACTTACTATTTAAGTAGGATAATTCCAAGTAGATTAATATGATGATAGGTTATCTGGGATGATGGACTATCCATTGAAGGAAATATCTAGCTTGTGTACTTACTAGTTAAGTAGGATAATTCCAAGTAGATTAATATGGTGATAGGTTATTTGGGATGATGGACTATCCATTGAAGGAAATACCTATGTGTAGCTTAAGATATCCTTAAGTCAAATTGGCCCTTAGTAGTGTATGTGATAGATGACCCTCGGTAGAACATACTGAATGAAACACTTTGGCCAAAGTAGTGTGATGACCTTTGGCTCCACTGTCAGTTCACTGCAATCTAGTATTACATGCTAGTTTCAGATTGTGGGATTATACGTTCTAGTTATGTAGGACACATCACTATGTCTGTTGGTTGTCATTATTGGTTACTCTACCAATCTCTTCGTTGAAGGGAAGGGCCATCTATCGAATGATAGATGTGTGGAGGACCGCATTATGAGTTTATGGTTGGCGGAAAAGTGCTTGAGTGATGCTTCTCCTCCACATCAGGTGATAGATGAACCAAGATTTGAAAGGAAGGATCCTTGACCGGCTTACAACTATTTGTTCTAAAGCTCATTGAGCTATGTATGTAAATGTATGCTTTCTTGCATTGATGTATTTTATGGAATGAAAAGGAATCCATGTTGTAATATGTTTGCATCTTGATTGAAAATTATCAATAAAGTAAAGAAGTTTTCTATTGCAATGGCTTGTTAGTTTATTTACTCGTATGGTGAAAAATTAGAAATTTTTACTTCATTGAAGGGTTAGTATGTTACACCTTCCCTCTCTACTCTCTCTATCTTACCTCTCTCTCTAATTTTATCTATCTCACCTCACTCTCCCTCTCTACTTATCCCTCCCTCCTTATCCCCATCCCTCTTTACTTCTATTTATATCTCACCTCTCTCTCCCTCCCTACATCACCCTACCTCCTCTCGTCTCTCTCTTGCATTCCCTCTCTACTCTCTATCTCACCACTCTCTCTACTTCTATATATCTCTCTTATCTGTCTTTACCTCTCCTTCCCTCCCTCCCCTCTCTCTCCTACCCTCCCTCCTTTCTCTCTCTATCTCACCTCTCTCTCCCTCCCTACCTCTTCCTCCATATCTCCTTCCATATACTTCTCTTTATCTCCCCCTCCCTCCCTCTAGCTACCTCTCTCTCTATTCCTCTCCCTCCCTCCCCCCTCTCTCTCTCACCCTCCCTCCCCTCTCTCTCTCACCTCTCTCTCTCTCTCTATTTCTCTTTATCTCAGCTCTCCCTTCCTCCCTCCCTACCTCTCCATCCCTCTCTCCTCCCTATCCCCCTCCCTCTCTCTACCTCCCTCTCTCTTTATTACTCTCTCTCTCACCTCTCTCTCCATCCCTACCTCTCCCTCCATCTCTCCTTCCCTCTCTACTCTCCCTCCATCTCTCCTTCCCTCTCTACTTCTCTCTATCTTCCCCCTCCATCTCTCTACCTACCTCTCCCTCTATATCTCCCTACCACTCTCTCTACCTACCTCTCTACCTATATCTCCCCTCTCCCTTTCTCTACCTACTTCTCTATACATCACTCCCTACCACTCTTTCTCCTCTCTCTCTCCCTCCCCCTTTTTCTATCTCTCCTCTCCCTTTCTCTCTCTCTCACCTCTCTCTCTCCCTCCCTCTCCCTCCCTCTCTGCTCTCTATCTCCCATCTCCATCCATCACTCCCTACCACACACTTTCTCTCTCCACTTCTCTCTATCTCACCTATCATTCACTCTCTCTCTCTCTCTCTTTGATGTGCACCAATATGTGATACAAAAAGGGGAGGAAGGTGGGGATATTGAGAGAGTGTGAAGGAGGGAGGGAGAAGTAGAGATGGAGAGAGAGAGAGTAGATAGGGAAGGTGAGAGAGAAGGGGGAAGAGGGAGGGAGATGTAGGGAAGGAGAGAGAGGTGAGATAGACATAAGTAGATAGTGAGGGGGGGAGGGAGAGAGAAGTAGGGAGGGAGAGTGAGGTGAGATAGATGAGAGAGAGATAATGGTGAGATAGAGATAAGTAAAGAGAGAGAGAAGGATGGGAAAGTAGAGAGGTAGTTCTTAAGCTCAAGGGAGAGAGAGTTAGATAAAGGGATGCAGATAGTGTGAGAGAGTTCTAGAGCATAAGAGATAAACAATGAGAGAGAGATGATACAACTTGTTGATTACTGAAATTTGACTGTATAAAAAATTATAAGATCTTCTAAAAACCAAAATTTCTATTATAACTCCAAGAGATCTAAAACCACTCTCAAACATCCTAAAACTATATACATGAAATATAACTTAAAGTATAAGAAAGTAAATGTCCATATGAAAATATAAATGTTTATTTCATATATATAGTTTCACTGACTGAGAAAGACAAAGAAAAAGACAGAAAAAGAAAGAGAAAGAAATGCATTCTAAAAAGTCATCATTCACATTTGGCGAGTGCCAAATTTGGTGCTCACCAAACTTGTCTTGGGATGACCAAGCCTTAGGTTCGGTCATCTAAGCCAAATGGTCATTTTAGATTTTTTTTTTAAAAAGTGGCATCTTAATTGTGTCACAACTTTGTGCACTTACCCTAGTTATAACCATAATTCTTACCCTATTCCTAATTCTAAGTCTAATCATAATTATATAATACTTTTATGATTATAATAATAATTAAGATTAAAATTATAAATTAATTTTTTTTTTTGCTATCCACTTAGGTATCCTCAACAACTCTAACCCAATGGGTTCCCTTTACGAGGCAAGCTTGGAGGCGAGACTAGTCCCCTAGGGCCATGCGGTAACCAACACATGCCACAAGTGTGCACGACGGGGTAAGTCACAGGCCAGGGAGTCGAACCCAAGACCTCGAGGAACAAACCCAAGACTTAGACCAACTCTGCTAACCCGCGGGGGCAAAAATTATAAATTAATTAATAATCATATAATAAATTATTTTAATTATAATAACCCTACTTAATAATTATTCAATTTAAAATTTAAAACAAATATAAATTCAAAAAAAAAAATTAAAATTAAGATTATAATATTTAGAATTGATTAAAACATTTATACTTCTATTATAATTATTTTAAATTTTAAAATAATAATTAATAAGTCAAAATTATATAAATCATATATATTCTGACACTAAAAATAAATAATTATATAATTAAAATAATTTATATAATTTTTAATCTAATTTTAGTTTGAACAAATTAAATCTTACTTTAAATTAATTGAATATATTTTAATTAATTATAACTATAATTTTAATTTAATTTAACATTCTATATAATTCTAACCATAACTTAATCTATATAGATTAAAAAATTTGCATGTTTTTTAATTATAAGATTATAAATATAATTATTTAATTTTTATTATTTATAATAAAAATTATATTTAAAATTCAAAATTTATTATTACTTTTTGAATAATAATAATGTTAATTTAATACAATAAAAATACTTTTAAAATATTTCTGAACAAAAATTATACAATATTGAAGATGTAATTTTTTATATTGAACAAAGCAATTTAAATTACAAAAATACAGTTACAAAAGTAGTTAGAGTAAATAGTTATACAACAAAAGAGACATCTCATATCTGAGCCACAAGACTACAATAACGAATCATACATAAACTGCACAACATATCTACCTAGGCTGAGTTTACTATCAAGCTGAAATTGCATAACTTGATCTGCTCATTCTTTTGCACAAGACTTGAAGCTGTGAGAAAAAACAAGCCACCTAAAGAAAATATATAAGATGTACTTTTTTATAGATGTTATGTGTATTTGATGACTCTTTTTGCCATCAATGATAATAGTATAATTTAAATGTATTAAGAAAATGCATATAGGTAAGTTGTGAGGGAAAATATAGGTCACCAAATCCCATGGTCACCTAACGTTTATAAAGAGTGGAAGTGCAGTCCCACGTTTATGGAGGAAATGGATTGTAAGGTATATAAAATAGGGAAGGAATTGATTTAGGCATGGATCTAGAGGATTGTGAAGGCCAAAAAGATGTTGCATCCATTAAAATTTAAGTTTTATTTATTGCAACCTTTTAACAATATTTTGTGTCATCATGAATGTGCAATGTACAACTAATGCATTTTCTTCATTGAAAAATTAATTACCTATATAGTAATATGCTAGGAGATTAATCTATTTAATGCTATCTATCTACATGAATGCATTGGATTCCAACCCATGATCCCTCTCTATACCTCAAATTAATTATAAACAAATGACACACATTCATTCCATATTAGAAGACACATAACGAAAGTCGTAAATCACACCTAGAAAATCGTAGCTTCTTTTCAACTACCCAATGCTCATACCAATGATCATATTTTTATCAAGAGTTGACTTGCAATCTCCAAACTGTGGTTTTTCACTAGCCCAAAATGTGTCAAGTCATGGCTAATGAAACTACTTTGCATGTTGGCAAGCCCTAGCAATATTGTTGATATCATATACACAAATATGCTAGAGCTAAAAATTACTTCGCACATTGAAGGGAAAAATTATCATGTCAAAGTAGGTAGTGAGTGGGAGTGGAAGTCACCACGTCAAATAGTTGTTAAAATGCCTTAAGAAAATATGAATAAATGGTTTAATTGTCCACCA
This sequence comes from Sequoia sempervirens, assembly GCA_007258455.2. Classification (NCBI taxonomy): domain Eukaryota; kingdom Viridiplantae; phylum Streptophyta; class Pinopsida; order Cupressales; family Cupressaceae; genus Sequoia; species Sequoia sempervirens. Next base: position 669,354,192 of record VDFB02058242.1, on the reverse strand, counting down.
TCTTGTAAAAATTATTCCTAATATCTAAATATTTTAGATAATTAGATTTTTGAAAATTTATTTCAAAAATATATATAGTATAAATTTTGCATTAGAAAAAATAAATAGATTTAAACATAATTATTAATAATCAAATAAACAATATTCATTGTAATAATATTGTCTAACAAGTACTAATGAGTAATAGATGCATAAAACATGTGTAATAAGATAAGTAGATAACATAGACAAGAAAATTCACTTTACAAAAACTTATATTATTTATCAATATTTCTATTTGTGAAAAAAAAAAAGATTTAGAAGAGTTGGTTTTGCTTTTTGAGATAGATTCAAGACTACAATGTGAACAAAACAAATTGGTTGAAAAAAATGCATTATGTCAAAAAGTCCAACCCCACATGAGAACATGATGAAAAATATTATTGAGGGTTGTAATTAACAAAAAAGACTAAACTTTTAGTTATGCAATTGAAGATTGGTTCTCATCGTCTTAGATGTGAAACAAAGTCCTTGAAAAAGATTGGAAAGAAAAAACTTACATGTAACAAAGAGGCGGTTGAACCTAAATGACACTTCATCATAATATGCAACATATAAAAAAATTCATATTTAGTATACAAATAATTCGAAGGCAAAAAAAATAAAAATGTAAATAAACTATTTGTACAAAACAATTAATTTCTTAATTAAAATTCATAATAAAAGAACTATCAAAACAAACTCGAAAATATATTAAGATGTGACTCTCGGTATTTAAGCTGCTTTGTGCGGTGGTCGTCATTAAAATTCCTTCACCGAAGCGATCATGAAAGTGTGAATTATTCGAGATGGCAGGAAAGTCTTCATTTATTAAATGCGAAAATGCTGCGGTGATGCAACTGTCACTTCTCGCTTGGAAAGAAATGCAGAGGGGCACAATATTCTTGTTTATAGGAGACAACTGGTAACCCTTTTCCGTATTTTACTTTACTTCACTTTTTCGACTACACAACTAATTATCTTACCGACAAAAATACTAGCCATTGTTGTATCAAATCCGTGCCACTCAGCTTTAGAAAGTTTCAAACATTTTGCAATTCTGGTCTTGCATTCATGGCTGCTTCCTCCTCACCCCAAGAAATTGAAGAATATCAAGAGGTAAGGGAAAGATCTAAACTGCTTTAGAAAGTTTCAGACATTTTTGCGATTCCGGTCTTTGCATTCATGGCTTCTTCCTCCTCGCACCAAGAGATTGTAGAATATCAAGAGGTAAGGGAAAGATCTAAAAAATTATATGATGCATTCATCAGCCACCGAGGCCCTGATGTAAAAGATACTCTGGCTAAACAGCTTTATAAACTTCTTCAGGAAAGAGGGTGCCGGGCATTTCTAGACCGTGAAGAGATAGAAGGGGGAGATTCTATTCCTTTCGCCATTAGCAATGGCATATACTCATCAGTTGTGCAAATTGCCATTTTTTCCAAAAGATATGCAGAGTCAAAGTGGTGTTTAGATGAGCTTGTTCTGATGTTAGCACAAACTGACGCCCTGTTCATTCCTGTGTTCTACGAAGTGAAACCTTGGGAGCTTCGTCACACTGAGAAAGGAGTGTATGCAGCGGCATTTGCTGATTATCGAAGAAAAGAAAGATACCTCGACAAGCTCGAAGAATGGAGAAACGCCCTTGAATTGGCTGCAGACATATCTGGTTATGAACTTAGCGAGCATAAAGAGTAAGCTTACCGCTATTTGCTTTGTATTGATCGCGATCCATCATGTTTTCCATTTTTTTCCAGTACATTACCTTTGTTTTTACCCTAGTCGAATGACTTTCTAAAGAGATTCTCGGTTTGGCTTCCAGCAATTTGTGTGAAAAGATTGTATCCCGTGTGCAGCAAGAAATGGAAAAGAGAATACCGTTATATGTTGCTAAATATCCGGTTGGACTTGCTGAACTAGTCCAAGATTTTGAAAGGTCCTGTTCAAAAATAGTGAGGGACAAGGTCAAGATGGTAGGGATCTTTGGACTGGGGGGATCTGGAAAGACTACCTTGGCAAAATAATTGTTTAACAGGAAGCGTTCACGGTACGATGCATCTTGTTTTCTCTCTGATGTGAGAGAAGCACATGCCAGTCTTAATTTGAATTCCTTTCAAAGCCAGCTCTTCAAAGATCTCTTCAATGAAAACCGAGTATTTAGGAATGTGGATGAAGGCACAGGACAGTTGAAGCATCGTCTTGGAAGGGCAAAGCATTTGCATTTCCTTATAGTCCTAGATGATATCGATCATGCAGAACAGTTGGATGCCCTGTTACCTGAAGCTATGCTGAGTTCTGGTAGCCTAGTAATTATTACAACCCGTGACCAAGGTGTGTTAACGGGAGCAGATATCAATATCCGTTATAGGATGAAGGAAATGAACAGAGATCATGCTAAAGAGCTCTTCTGTAGCCATGCTTTCCGCGGACCGAATCCACCCCTTGCATATAAGAAACTGGTTGAAAGCTTTGTGGAATTCTGCGGAGGTTTACCCCTCTCACTCAAAGTTTTGGGCGCCCACGTTTATGGTAGAGATGAGTATTATTGGGAGTTACAATTGGAAAAGGTTAATAATATCCAGCCTAAGGATATAATGCAAAGGCTTAAAATCAGCTTTGATGGTCTGGACAGTCATGAAAAACAGATTTTTATTGATATTGCTTGTTTATTCAATAAGAAAGAAATACAGCATATTAAAAGGATAGCTACATCAATCTGGAACGGGTCCGGTTGGAGCGGTGAACATGCAGTTCAAACCCTGCAAGATAAGTGTTTAGTTGAAGTGACGGTCAAGAATCCGCATTTTGAAATGCACGATCACCTCCGCGATCTGGGAAGACAAGTGGCAGATAACTTGGGTCCTCCTCGGCTGTGGAGACCAGACATTCTTAGATCTATGGTATGCTGCATCTTTACATTTTTTAAATTAAAATTATAAAAAGCTTTTGAAAATAAACATTTCAATTTATTTGTTTTTATGTTATTTTTCCAGCCAACCACATATTTAACCCTGATCCTTTTATATGTAGGAAGCAAAGGGATTTAAACAAACCCTAGCAGAAACAAAGGGCAGGTGCCTCCATTCGTTCAAGGACTCGTTCCTCAAAACGAATATTTCTTATTTTGTAGGTAGTTCAAATGACTCTGCTGAGACTGAACTTCTGTGGCTTCGTTTTCATGGCAAATTACAAAGCATTCCATCATGGATTCCTGTACAAAAATTACAGTGTTTATCTATTTCCAACGTGGAAGAACTGTGGAGCACTTTTCAGCAACAGTTGCAGATCAATACCCAGGTAGTTGGTTTTTCTTTGCTGGCAATTAAGTTTCCTTTCCTGGCAGAGCATACATTTCAGAAAACTAGTTTGGTGAAGATTGTTTACTACTAAGAACTGATTCATGTTTTTTTCGAATAATTGTGAATGCCAGGCCACTTTCCGGTTGAGAATACTGACTATTTACTGTTCTCCCTCGTTGCAAAATCTTCCAGATTTAATAGAAAAGTTAAATCAGTTGGAAGAATTACGTATAATCAGATCCTTGGAGAAGACTGATATAACATCCTTCATACAATCAGTTAAACAACTTAGTAATCTTAGATCATTGCAATTGTCGGAGGGCGGTGGCTCCTTTAGTGGGATTTTGAATCTAAGCAAAGATAGAGATTCAACTAAATTTGAGGCTTCTACAAGCAGCCGCATGAAAAGCCTTGAAGCCATAAAATTTCGCAGATTAGATAATATATCAATGTTGCTGATTAGTGGAAAGATTTGTCCCAGACTTCAATTGTTGGAAGTTTTAGCGATGTGGAATCTAAATGAAATAGACTTACAACAGCTAGAGAGACTGAATAGTCTTATAATGAAGCACTGTCCCAAATTGGAAACAATATCAGGGTTATCTTCTGTAACAGGGCTTCGAGTGTTATACACAATGGATTGTGAAAGGTTGAGATCATTGCCAAACCTTGCACATCTACCTCACCTGGAGCGAATCACAATTGTTGAATGTTATCAGCTGCAGAGTGTACAAGGGGTGGAAGAGTTGCAAGGATTGAAAAGTCTGGAAATTGGAGCGAGTGACAGGGGAGATGCAAGTGTATTGAATTGCATTCATGGTCTGAAGGTACTAGTAACCTTTTCTCAACGGGGAGACCTGATTTTAAGGGGAAAGAAATCGGTGATTTTTTCTTTTGGGTTGGAGAGGAAAAAGAATGTTATTATTTTTGAGTGGGGTGTTTTAAAATTTATGTGTTTTGGGTTTCTGATATTTCTACCAGTTGTTTACTATTTGAGCCACTTTCTGATATTTTAAATGTTTCAGAGGCTGCCGTCAGAGCATATCATTTTGAGAGGGAAGGCAGTGGAGAGAGCATCATCCAGATTAAATGCAAATTTGTTTTCTGAGGTGATCGGTGCCCAAGCAGTTGCAGAGATAAAGAGAGGAGAGTATATGCTGGAGATGAGAAGCTCATCCACTGCAATTACTATGTATACTTTGCTTGTAACGTCTAATCGTGCTTTCATAGAAGTTGAATCTGCAGTCACCCATTTGCATTTCTTGCCACCTGAAGGCGAGTGGATGATTACAGTTTTACTAACCCCGCATGAGAGCCATGGTAGCCTAAAGCGCGTCACAATACATGAAGGATTTAAAGCCATGGTGAATAAGGGGGAAGAAGGGAAAGCATTAACTGTATTGCAAAGGATTGTTGACCAATTATATGGACAAAGTATGCTACCAAATTTGGCGGCATATGACGTTGTAAAGCGAAAGCGGAAGCGGAAGTAGTGAGGATTGTGATTAATTTGGCTATTTACCGTTGAAAAGCCTTTGTGATCTTCTTTATTCCATTAAAAAAATAGCAAATCAATGTTTTCTTATCACTGTTTTATGGATTTTTTAAAATTGACAGCAGTTTACATCTCTTTAGTGTCTTTAGCCTTTAGAATATATGTACTTTAGGTTAATTTAATAATATTTTAAATTAATTAATTAAATAGAGTCAGATATTAAAATATAGAACAATTAATTTATGTTATTTTAAGAATGTAAATAGGAAGATAATTGTGTTTGGTTCTATAATTGTTAAATGTCTAAGTAATGATCTAGATGTTAAATATGATTGTCACATCTCCATTTGGAGAGTCTATTTTCATGCAGGGCCCATGTGGTAGAATATAAAATATAATAAAGAGAAATATCAATCAGTCAGGATTAAAAATGAACACAGTATGGCCATCCATTAATGCATTTAATCACAGGTAAGGTTTAGAGAAGGGAAAAGGGATATTGGTGCCATAAATATGACATGTCAACCCTCTCTTGAGTAAACAAAATGACAGATCAAAGGTCCAACTAGCGTGGAAAATAAATGTGATGGAAGGAGAAAGGATACATGAAGAAACAACCGTATTTATGAGAAGATGGCGCAGGAAGAAAATGGGGACTTGCCATTAATATGGATATGATATTCCATTCTTGAGTCCACCAAAATGGTCGGTCATGTGGGGAAAATGAGGCTCGTTAACCATAAAAACCTCGACGACCCCTCAGCAAATATGCATGCAGATTTGGATTAAAAAAAATGCAGAGAGAGAGAGAAAGAGGCGTGTGAAGGAGGAATCGTGACTCCCTTACCTGCTCATTTAAGTTCGGTTTAGAAGGTAGAGAAAATGGCTTAGTTGTTCAGAGGTGTGAATGAGGGAGTGTTCAGAGGTGTGAATGAGGGAGAGAGAAGAAAGAGAAATTTGTAGCTGTGAATGAAGGATGATGCATAGATGAAAAAATTCTCATAACACTCCATTAACTTGTCGTTAGAGCTCTGTTATGGGAAGAAAATGGTAGAGGCAAGGCATTAAGACATCTTGGGGCTCAACTAATAGAGTAAATATGTGAGAGGAGGGTGTCAAACAAACTTGGAAAGACAAGGACGAGGGAAATGATATCATAGCGTGACTATGTGGAAGCATGAAGGCACGCTTTATTGGGGGTAGGCAACAAAATCCCTTTAGAAAATGCAGGTTTGATAGGATACCATAATTGTAGGATATGTACAAAACTAATCTATTGAATGATTGGGGATAGGCAACAAAATCCCTTTAGAAAATGTGGTTTGATAGAATACCATGATTGTAGGATATGTACAAAACTAATCTATTGAAAATACCTTAGAAACCTTCAAGCAAATACAACTGGTAGGCATAAAGCCAAATTCCAAAACTATTGCCAATATCCTCCCTAAATGCGATGAAAAAAGAGAACGAGAGGGCATTTGAGAATTGGAAGGGATGGATTGCAGGTTTGGTGCGAGAAAAGGAGGAAGAAGACTAGTCTGAATGACAGAGAGAAAAGAAGTGCAAAGTTGTCCATGTTGTGCCATATAGAGGTGGTTGTCCTTATCCGTTCTAGCAGTGGGAGGCTCTGTGAGTTATCAAGTATAAAAACAGAATAATTTGATAATGAAAATCCATGGTATTAGGGTATGGGACTTTAGAAAACATAATCTAGTGGACATATGTTGAATGTTTTTTAGTAGTATCACATGAACAAATGTAACGCTCTTTGAAAACACTCATCATTCTAGACCTCTTTGGCACTAGAGTTATAAGTCAAGGAACTTAAACTAAATCTATCTTGTAATGAAACTCTCTCTCATGGCCATGTTCATACTTGTATATATTTTATTGGTTTTGGTTATTTGATGGCTACGACTGAGCCCAGGATATAATACTTAGTTGGAATAAGTGAGATATCAGCTTAGAGGGTATTCCTTGGGTGTATGTAATGATACCAGAAATAATTTATAGTGTAATGAATGTTAATGGGAGTGTACTCATGTATGCTTATTAGAATGTTATATTCCCGTAATATTGTATTAACATCATCCTATTCAATATAAAATTAATATGATCTTAGGCTTATGATAACTTAAAAATATAGGTGATAATGACTTCATTATTGGAACCAAAACTATATTGTATTCATATTTTAATGTTGCAAGTTGATACTCTTAGTATTCCACTTTGACCGATAGGTAACTTATTATGACTACATGAATTCTATTAATGTCCTAACTACATGAACTTTGACATTGAAATTATTATTATACCTATGACGAATTGCAATATAAACTACCAAACAAAAGGCAACTATTATTAATTTGACAATGTGGTTGAGACCAACTTATGAGATAAATATTATGTAGCATCTCATGACATCTTACCAATGACCGTTAAGGTTAGGTTTAGGGAAAGTATGCATTAACTATCTAGTCTATGACTAAACTATTATACGAACATGGGTATTCACGTGTCTATGGAAAATTAATAGAAATTGCTTTCTACTTGAAGGGTTTATAGATAGATGCTTCATTTGTAAGAAGGGTATTTTAAAGTTTAACTTATAATATTAATATTTGTTGCTTTCAACTATCCATGGTAGGTTAGGAATCCTAGAGGAGTATACTTCCTTAATATAAGAGCATTGGGATGGTGTTAGAAGGAAAAATGAAATTTAAGGGTTAAGAAAGACATTATTAATATTATTGGGTGTACATATTCATATTATGATCTTAAGGATAATCATAATGGTTCATTATGAATAATTGTAGTAATATCTTGTTACTCTATAAGAGTGAAACAAATTACCAAATTTTGAATAGTATATCACTAAGCCATTAAACTAGTCTAGGAGGTGGCAACCTTGGGTATATACAAGCAACCTTTTCCTCAACATAATGATGGTAAAGCTTTTGCATCATATAATGCAATGCATTAAATGTACATATAACAACAATATCTCATTTGATTTCGTTATTGGCCACATTGAACAATGTCCTTCCCAAGTAGCCACCATAACTATAAAAGCACCTAATTATGTTGTTACTACCTAATGTGGTCAAATTTCTACCCAAGGAACTTCATCCTCCTCTCAACCTAAAAATAAATATAGTATCGTTGACCACTTTGAACAAAACACCAAAAAAATATATATCCTCGAGCTACTTAAAATATCTCCCATCCACAAGGACCTTCTTGAGAAAGCCCTCCATGAAACCTATGTCCCTAATGACATTGATCTTGTTCAATTTCAAGCCATGATAGGACACTCATCATCCCCACAATCCCTTGCCTTCTTCACTAAATACATACCTTCCATAAATCCATCTCATAATCATCTGCTTCACATTCAAGCCCACATCCATAAAACCACAATCAAACATGTCATATTCGATGGTGTATCAAGACTTAATCTTTGCAGCCATTTATCTAATAAAGAAACTCGGATATTCTGATGACGTTGTCGATCCCCAACAGTAGATTACCATAAAAGCATATGACAAAGCTAAGCATGAATATAAAGGCTCTATCAGGCTACCCATTCAATTCGAACCCACAATAATTGAAACCACTTACCAAATCTTAGACCTTGATCTCCCCTATAACATCCTCCTTGGCTACCCATGGATCCATGCCATGCAAGTTGTCCCATCCACATTCCATCAATGCAAAAAGTTCTCTCACAATGGAACTGAAGTGATTGTGCATGTAGATCCAAATCCATTCCAATATTGCAAATTCTTATAAAGCAGTCATGGCCTTTCATAATATTGCCCTACCAACACTGCATCACCATCTTCATCTTCATATATTGATCATTTATCGCTACCCACCTCTCGCACTTCCTCGGAGATCAAGGCTAAGATGAAAGACCTTGGTATTGGAGAATATGAGCTATAATTCTTCCACATTAAACCTACCTCACCACCAGTTGCTTCATCCATAGCTTTTGATGTCTATGATAATCCTATGTTTGATCATGATATCTACAATTGTCTGCTCTTTGATCATGATATCTATGATTATCTGCTCTTTGATCATGATTCCGTTGAGGACATCCACGATTGTATCCCTTCCAATCCATCTCATGAGCTACCATCTTTCCATATTGAACATCCTAGGTCAGGGTATGCATCTCATAATGTTATCTCTACTACACCTTCTTGCCAATTCATTAAAGATTTCCAAGCCTTCTTTGACATTAATAGTTCCAAAAAGGATAATCACATGAAGAATTCATTGAAGGCATTGCCAAACTCTTCCATGAATCATATATCCTTACCATCTCATCCAACTCATCCAACCCATTTGTAACAGCCACTAAATTAATCACTAATAAAATATGTAAATCAATGAATAAAATGAAGCTAATGTAGATAAATCTAAAGTAGTTAAACAAACAATTATTATTATTATTTTCTAAAATGTAAAATGATTCTAACTATTACCATTCTCATATCATTATCACAAATCTATTTACAATATCTTGGCATAAGTATAAAATTTGAATCATAATAAGTTATAGAATCATATTAATAAAATATGCAACCAATCGTAATTATAACAGCCATGCTCTCTCATAACAATTCAAAGCTATCATGTTGTAGATGACAAATTTACTCAACTGAATAAATAAGACTCAAAATAAACAATATATCACCATTCAAGCATTATTGAATCTATACCATTTACTTCTTTAACTTAAAATGGAAAGACAATGAGTCTATTTACAATACTTGATGTAACTTTAAAACTCAAGCATTTTGTATGTAGATGTAGATACACACCCTTACAAACTAATTGATGACATACACAATAGAATTAATTACAATATCCATGGTCTTCCATAGCAAATTCAAACTGTAAAGGACAATATATAAAAATATGTGAATATATGAACACTTGCATTACAAACCCTTCTCTAAATATTTCCTTTATTTATAATCTTATACAAAAGAGAGAGAGCATCATCAAGGTGATATCCACCCTACCACAAAGCATTAGCTTCCCCGTGCTACTCCACTTGGAGAAGCCCGACCCATCACAAGGATCTAGCAATATGTGGCGACATGCATGATGCAATCTAGTTCACTACGTGAAACACTGTCAAGATAGCATACTTATATGTCCATGCCACATATATCTAATGCTCTAAATTCCAATGAGCGTATCTATGTGAAAGAGAAAATAACTCACTATGACAACCAAACATTCAAAATATGGATAAGCAATACCAACAAACAAGCCCATAACTGACTTCTAATCTATCAAGTTTTAGCTTAAATAATATATATCTCAAAGTAATGATGTTTAGGGATTAGTCCACCAAACAACACAATCTTCAATACTATCCAATTTATTGATTCTATTCAAAATAAGTAGATTTAGGGACAAGAGGTCTTTCTCCTCCGTTGCTATTTCCCCAATCTAGAATCCTTCTAGAATCAATAAAAGGGATAATACAAATTAATAAATTTAGTCCATTCCATGATAATACCTTTGCATATAATGATAATATCCATTGGAATCATGTGTTTTCATCATATACTACTTAACAATTTCCAATTTGCTGATTGGGACAAAATAGGACAGCGCTTAAACCACCATATCTTCCACATTTTCAAGTCAAATTTAAAACTTTGATATGTTCCAGAAAGGTGGAAGGATGGAGAACAAAACCCAGAAGTGGTTTCCCATGAATCCCAACCACTTAAGAGCAGTTTTATCTGCACTATAACTCACTATTTACTCAACAACAGTTTGACCACATGATAATCTTATAATTTTTGTTATTTAAATCCTCCAACTAATTGGATAGCAAAATAGTGGTTATATTCATGAAAACCTTGGATGGTATTCTATAAGAATTAAGGGTTCATATAATTGAAAGAATTATGAGACAAGACATCATTGACTTCACACTCTAATATGATGTTGAACACATAGTTTCCAGAAAGATATATATATATATAGAGAGAGAGAGAGAGCTCATACACACTTCCATATAAAACTGATTCAACGGTTTCCATTCCACCCTCAAATATAATTAACTCATGGCAGCTCATACAAATGGCCAAATTGCTTTTAATAAATTTTAAGAGCAATAAAACCTATACCAACAAGGATCAGGTTAACTATGTGTAGAAATAACACAAGGAGGAACCAACATTATCCTACAGAGGAGAAATAACACAAGAAGGTACCAACATTATCTGACAGAGTTTGGCTTCACTGTCATTATCATTAAAGGTCTACATAAGGGAAAACAACAAAATAAATCAAATGGAGGAAGACAATGCTCTCAGCCAAATAAGGGCATCATTTGCATATAGACTCAGCTGTTTAGACTAGTATGAGGGAAACATTTATGGAGGAATAAGCAGTAGGGTACCTGTATTATTCATCCAAGAAGAATCATTATACTACCAATAGAAATCAAGCCCTAAAACTTGTTTCTTCCTCCATTACTCAAGCTATGTAATTTCAGTTTGTCATTTTATTTTATTTGTTGTTTGGCATAACCATTTAGAATGCTAGGAACTATTTAATAATCAGTTGCAAACTTCAGCTTTCGAGGTTTATAAACTATGATACAATGAAAGGAAAAAGATATGAAGTTTCTGCTTGTTTAAATGACCATAATCTATGGTGGCATATCATGTGATAATGAGATATATGGCATATATAAATTGTATCTATATTTGGTCATTAGGTTGTATAATTTCTTTTTAGATTTGTCAAGGTTTTGATGTACTCTTTCCATGTGGTTATTTTTATCATTTGAGTTCTTCCCACTTCCAATCCATGCAAATTTGGATGAATGCAACTTATTTTATCAAGACCCTTTCATAATTCAGCTTGTGTAAGGATTTGATCCTCATGGGAACCAACCAAACAACCATATTATAAATACACACAAAAACATTATGACCATAAATGATCAAGTTATCTTACAACAGCATAAGAAGAACTGAAATTTCTATACTTATAGAGAATTACCTCAAGAAGCCAAGTGCCTCTGCTCTAGGTTGGGAAAGGTGAAGGGATGGAGGTTTCTTGAACAAGTCTCCATGTCCAAATCCTGAGTATCATGCTTGTCTACAATAATATATTTGAAACACTCTCAATCATAGGCTTTAACTTCTAACAAGATCTTTGATAATCTAGTTGTCTTATCTTCCCAGGTGAACACAAATATGATTCCTAACTCAGGCCCAGCATGCTAAGGAATTCTCCCTGTATCTCTCCCTCTTTCTTAAAAAGAATCCTTTGAAATTTTTAATCAAATGTAATTGCCAAGTGTATGCCTCTTTTTTCCCCCAACTTCTAGTAGCATCCTCCACGTTTATACCTTTATGCAAATTTCTAGAAACATCCACCAAGTAAGAATGTAGGCTATTTGATTTAGTGTTTCTTTTTCTTCCCCCTTCTTTTTTTTTCCTGATTTTATTTCTTTTAAAATCATTTGTCTTTCTTTTTCTTAAAGTCCTTAGAGAATATTTAATCAAATGCAATTGCCAGGCGTAAGCCTGCTTTCACAACCTTTGCCAGCAACTTGCCATGCCTCTTACACGCACACTTTGTGGGGACATTTGCAAGACACGTAGGGAAAGGAGAAGCCTTGAGCTTACTCCTATTTATTTTATTTTATTTCTTTCCCCTTGTTTAAACTTTTATATTATTCCTTTTTTTTTTAAATTTTAATCTTTTTTTAAAATAAGAATCCTTAGCATTTTGTTATTGAAATATAATTATTATGTAATAATAGTATCAATATTAATATTAAAATATAACTTTATTTATTATCCTTTTATTATAATAATAATTAAATAAAAGAAAAAATATTATCTATATTTCTATGCAAGCTCCTATTTAGTTTAGTCCATTTTGATGGAATTCAAAATACAATAAATATCAACAAGTAACACACTTTTGTGTTAAGTTTGGCTCCTAACCAATCATTGACATGAGCTCTCCAGATTATTTAAATAGCCTAATTTTATATCATATGAGATTTTACTCTCATGTAATTTAATTATCACCCTTGGTCAAGAGAATCATCAAGTAGTGTACTCTTGCACTAAGTTTGGCTCATGACCCATTACTGACATGAACTCTCTAGGTTTCATTCTTCGACATTTATATGTAGGTAAGAACACATATATACACTCATTTTATGTAACTTAACTACATGACTCTAAGTGTGTGTGTGTGTGTAATTCCATCATGACAAGTTACCTTCACCCACTAAAACCTTTTCCCCAATGATACTCTCTCTCCAATATAGAAAATGTGAACGATCCATGATGCATTTATAAACTAGAATGCATAATTAACCGTCATCATTATAATCATTTTTCTTAATTACCCTTCAAGTAACAATGAATGTAATCAAATTATCTTTCATAATCACTTGTTATTAAATAGCTAATGTTGCACTTGAGTGATTAAGATAAGCTAATTAAACGGGATGTGACACCATCCACTTCCATCCATCTCCTAGACTTGGATCAACAAGTGTCATCCAAAAATAATAAGGCTATCAATCAAAAGTTAAAATCCAAAAATCCTTTATCCAAAGGAGATCTAAAATCAAAAGAACAAATAAAAAGCCAAGAAGTGTCCATTAGTCAAAATCAAAATCGAAAGCTATTGGACCAATAAAAAAATAAAAAATTATGCATAAAAGAAAGAAAAAATTGATCTCCTATCATGCCCCTTCCTCTCAAATAACTGGGGGCATTTATCAAAACAAAATATCAAGAAATGAGCTTGTTGATCTAAAGTCTTCACTCTTATAATCTTCATGCAATCTATACACTCTACCTAATCCACCCATATCCATACACAATCATATCACTCCATTCCCCTTGGTGATGTCTCTTGATGGACCTTTAATGGAGACCCAGGCTCTATGTGATTTAATTCAATGGCTACCCACAATCCTTTTTGTGTGAAGCATGATGGCTCACATAGTGCACACATTAGTGATCATATCTTAGCTCCCTCCATCTATTGTCTAAAGCATCCTCTATTATCTATATCATGTCATCCACATCTATCTATCACACTTTGTCATCCATCTATTAAAGAGCATCCACCATGATTACATCATCATCAAGTCTCATTTTATTTACAAAAAATCAAAAATAGTAAAGAGAAATATTTCATCCAAAGTTGAAAAGCACTTCGGTAGTGCCTTGGATAAGTATCATGGTGAAAATATGGAAACAGGCATCATGTGTTTTAGTCTCTTATCTACCATCTCCTAGGATATTATCCCATCCGCTATCATTCCTATCCATATCATAATAACATTATGGGTGGGTGCATGAAGATGGGTAGCCAATTTGTGGACAATTTTTTTAAAAAGTTTTGAAAACTCATAACGCGAGTACGTTATAATGCAAGCATGTTATAACAAAAGCGCGTTATAACGCACTCGTGTTATGGCTTGGTATTCCGAGCCTGAGGCTCGGCCACAACAAGCGCATAACGCAAACGTGTTATAGCGCGCTCTTGTTATGACCTATTTAAACCCAAAAAAAAAAAAAACGAATTCATTTTTACTTTTGACTGTGTTTTGTTTGTTGCCCATAGCCAAATCCCCAGTATTATGCACTCGCATTCTAGGAGGAGCTATTTTGCAAAAATCTTCATCAACGGTTGATATTTCATCGCAACAATGCCACCACATCAAAGAGGTGTGAGAGGTAAGGATTGTTTTTTTTTGTTAGTTTTAGGTTGAATTTGTTAGTTTTGGGTTGTATTTGATATTTATTTTTTTAAACTTGTAGGAGATGCAAATCAACCTACAAACCCTCAAAATACTCAACACACAAAGAAACAAAATCCTCAACAACAAAATCAACCATAACAACACCTCCTCCATCAATCCCTCAACACCCTCTTAACACTCAACAAAATTTAATGAGTGAAATTGAGAACAACAAAAAACAACTTGAGGATTTAATTGAGAGGTTGAGCGATCCAAACAATTCAACCGCAAAAAGAATGACCCTGGCAACTTCATTGAAAGATATGTTAAAAAATGTAGATTCAATTAGCAAACAAATAACTGGATGGCAAGATAGGAGGCAGGCAGCTAGGGTTAATTACACGAATAAATTATCATATACAGATGTAAATAATTTAAAAATTACAAAAGGTGATTTGTGCTCATTATTCACTGACCCACACACAAAAAAAATATTACCCTCAATGCAAAGAGGTTTCTTATTCATTGGTTCCACCACCAACAAATTAGGAACTATTTTTATGATAGGCGTTACATGGTTTTGGATTACCCACTGTGCAACAATTGTGAAGTCCCACAGTATTTCCTTAGGAAACTATACTATGAGTTCATATTGAACAAAATCCCAAATTATTTTGATATGAGAGACTTCTAGGGGAGAGGTGGGGGGTCAGCTCAGGATAGACCCGGTGCATAGTCGGATCCTACGTGGCAAGGGAGATGAGCTCTCGCTAGGCCGCCACATGAGCACATTGTTATCCCTTTCATCGTGAAGGAGAGTGTCAATGTAGAGACATTACAGGCGATCAACACTTTGACCCTAAGTGTCATCCAGCATGCTAGCCCTATTCTACAACACCATCCAAGGGAGTCTTTGAGAGGTGGCCTTCAAACACATTTGTGTCAATCTTGAGAAGCGGCTTGTTCATATGACCCCACCTACACTTAGGTGGTTGTTATGCAGAATCCATCTATAGCTATGGAGATGGAGAGGGCATATGACATTTTGCATGAGGCGTATGAAATTGATACTCAGTTAAAAGTTAGCATGTTCATTGAATTTAATTTATTAAATTTTGATTTTGAAATGCAAGATTAACTAATTTAGTTTTATGATTTCAATAAAATTGTAGGGTCACAGTGTTGAGACTAGATACACCGGCCCTACACCTACTTATTTCTGCAGTACACCTATCACTGGGGTATGTAACTAGTAAACAATTATAAATTTGTTACATGTTAATAGCATTGTTTTACAAATGGTATTTTAATATGTGATTTTGGATGTTGAATAGGCTAATATTAGAGGATTCAAGGGAACACCTCCCAGTGCCAGTGGATTTACTCAAACCTACATGCAAGTAATAGAATAAAGAATTTAACTAATGAATTGTACTTAATAGATTTGTGTAGTTTATATTCATATCGTTGATTACGTTGCATTGCACATCATTCAAACTCAAAGCATTACTTCACATTCCATAACTAATAACTAGATGTTGATAGATGAAAAATTTTCAACTACAATATAGTTGTTTAGAAAATCAACATAAGCAGTGATGCAATTACTTCACATAGCATAAGGAATAAGTCTAGGAGCAACTTCCAATTGCATTTGCATGTCATGGAATTCCATGAGACCACTTTTTACTGCTTGACATCTTTTCAAACAGTTCATTGCCTTGTCTATGCTATGGATGCTTGGAAGGAATATATGAAAGAATAATAGTAAGAAATAGCATAGACAAGGCAATGAGTTTTTTGAAAAAATGCCTCAAAGAAATGCGGTCTCATGGCGATGTTCGTCGCCATGAGACCTAATTTCTTTGAGGCACTTTTTCAAATAGCTCACCGCCTTTTCTATGCTACCACATTTTCCATACATGTCTACCAAAGCATTTATAAAACAGTTCATTCCCTCACTACTATGGCTAAAAGCTTAAAAAAGGTGTTTTCCTTAACAAACTATGGATGCTTGGAAAATATATCAAAGCATAATAGTAAGCAATAGCATAGATGCGTATGTGTTTGAGGGCCTCAAAGAAAATGCGGTCCTTCATGGTGATGGGAATGGCATTCCATCAAAGATGAGACTACATCCTCGAAAGGCATTTCCTTCAAATAGTTCACCACCTTTTCTATGATACCATATTTTCCATACATGTGTACTAAAGAATTTTATCAAACTACCCACTTCCTTGCTGCTATGGCTAAAAGCCTAAAATAGGTGCTTTCCAACAAACTATGGATGCTTGGAAAATTTCTATCAAAGCATAATATTAAGCAATAATACCATAGAGAAGGAATGTTCTGAAAAGAAATGTGGCTCTTATGGTGATGTAATGCCATGACATGCATTTGTTTGTAATGGCATTCCATCACCACAAGACCCCATTTCTTTGAGGCATTTTTTCAAATAGTTCACTTCCCCTTTGTGCCACCTTACAGCTTATCGTGACATGTAAGTCTAAGGAAAGCATTTTATCAAACAGCTTCAATCGACTTGTTGCTATGGGTAAAAGCATAAACATCGCAGGCTTTCAAATAAGTATATGGATAGGGAAAATAGTAAGTACGATAGCCAAGAAATATATAGTTTAATAAGTACCAAAATGTTGTTCATTATCTCATACATTATAAGTCAAGACGTGACTCACTATTGCAGTTTTGTGATTGAATAATTTGTTGTTTTATTTTTAGATATTGCAAGTTAAACACCTCCTAATGTGACGAGCAATGGAAATTGGTGTTTCATTTGCTATAGAATCCTCAATGGATCTAATAGGGGAGGTATGAATAAAATTACTAAATTTCTATTTACATTTGTTGTTATAGATGTTAGTGAAAAAACAAACCATTATTGATTTGTAGTTTAATTTCTATTTGGATGGTTTATACAGGGCTTCAACACACCTCAGCATAGGCGTGTGAATATTTCCCTCATGGAGAGTGATCATGAGATGGCGGTAAGTGATTATTTTGTTAAATATATCATTTTTTATAATGCAATTTCTATTTATTAATGTTTTTACTTCTTATTGTAAATGCATAAAACTTCGTGACCTAAACACTAGAGGGAGGGGAGTGTGAGCAATCCCTTTGAGTGCAACATAAATGAGTACGTGACGTGATCACCATCCCATCGACAAGCAAAGGGAAATAATTTGTTCAAGAAAGCATGGAGAACAATGACTTTTTGGATTCCAGAGTCTCTTTGTTGTATGGTCTACATGGCAACATTGCATATTTTGTATTGATATATATTGACATCAGATGCCTATATGGCATTCTCGTTTAAGCCTATATGGCTATTTTGTACCTATATTTCATACTTATATTGACATATATTGATGTATGCCTACATGGCTATTTGGTTAATACAAATATTTTTTATCGATGTGTCCATATTTGTATTATAAATTCATGGTTCAATAGATATGAGTTACGTGTATTCAAGTGTATACTTTACAACTTACATGTATACTTTGTGACTTATGTGCTCCAATGTATACTTTGCAACTTACATGTTTTCATGTGTATACCTTGTATTTGTGCATATACTTTGTATTAATTTGTGTATGCTATGTATTCGTGTATGTACACTTCAAAGCTTATGTATTTTTGAGTACTTGTGCTTCCCTTATTCACATGTACATGCTTGACTTATTCACGTGTATACTTATTAATTGGTTAGCCCTAACATTGATCATTGGTTTCCTTCATGTTTTGTCTTGAATATTAATTGATTGATGCTAAAAAGCTTTATCTAATTTAGCAAAAAACATGTTTTCAATTGCTATTCCATGAAATGATTCATAAAAAGATTCTAATATATTTAATCCTTTGATTGGAACAACTCGATTAAGCAAATGATACCTAATCTTCACAACACTTGCAAAACATAATATTCAGAGTAAATGAAGTAGTTAACTTCTTGACACATTATCATACAAACATTTATCTTGAATAGTCTATAAACATTTTCGTAGCATAATCCTGATAGTGCAAAATGAATTGTTACTGCTTTGACCTGCCACCATATAAATATGTCGAAAAGATTTATTTATAATACAAATAATAAATGGACTCAACGTTGTCCTAGACTCCCAAATAGGTCTATTTAATAGAGCAAAACCCTCTCAATCACTCTTCCAATTGCAAAACACCATTGAGCAACATTTACTAGTCTGTAAATCCACAAAATCCATAATTTTTAGGCCGTGATTGGCCCTCTAACCCCACTATCCTCTAAACCCTCACTTTTCTCAAATTTCACTAGGGTTTATTGAAAACCCCATATCCAGACCTCATACAACCTCAAAACCTCTTCCAACACTCTTCATTCTGCCTGCACAAACTTAATTCACCACCAAATTATGTTGCCCCCTGACTTTACCCACTTTTACTCCCTCAAACCTCTATTTTTATTCAAAACCCCTATTTTCCCAACCAGGGCAGCATGCCATAATATACTTTTGACTTCCCTTGTCCTTGACTTCACCCTATTTCCAACCTATTCTAACTTATTCTCAAGCAATTTCTTTTTTTCACCTCGTCTAGCCTTGTTTTTAAGGCCTAAATTCTAAATTTTCAACAGGGGGAGTATTAGTAATCTCTTCCAATGTCTTTACCAATGCTATTTTCTTATTCCTACTCCCTATTGTACTTACATAATTGACTCAAATGACCCCACACTAACTCAAAACTAAAAGCAAGATTACAAAATGGCCTATCATGGCCTTATTTGACATTATCATGATTAAAACCACTGAACTAGACCTTTTTCATCAAATGGAGGAACAAGGTGCTCTGCACGAATGATCATATATTTTTCGTATGGAAAACTCAGACTTTTCAATTGTCGTGTGTATGTTTCTCTTTTCGATTGTTTTGCATGCCATCATCAGGGATCAAGTCGGTTGAACATAGCTCAGAGCAATTCCGCGTGTTTGGGTTTGAAAGAGGACCATGCTTAGCGTAATCCTACCTATCGGGACACGTTGGAGTAGTTTTTTTGGTCACACAAATTGCAAAATGAAAGTTGCACCACTATGCAATTTTACACTGCTTGTAATTAACACTTTTCCATCAAGTGAAAATTGGACACCACAAGAAAATGACTTTGAATAACAAAAAATGAGAGAGAATATTGTAGAGGGTCCCAACTCAATCCTGTAGGCTTAGAAAAAGAGTTCATGAGTGTCACGGTTTCCAAGTAATAGCCCATTAAAGTTTGCTTCCTTTTTGCACTTTGAACCCTTAAGGGATCGAGTCGGTTGAATGTAGCTCAGAATGATTCCACATGTTTGGGTACGAAAGAAGACCATTCCTAGCGTAAAAATACACATCTAGATGGATTTGAACAATTCATTTGGTCATGCGAGTTGCAAAATGAAAGTTGCGCCACTTTGTAACTTCCAACTACTTGCATTTGACAACTTTTTCCCCAAGTGAAAATTCACCACCACTGGAAAATGCCTCCAAGATAGTGAAAACTAAAAGAGGTTATTGTAGAAGGGCCCAACGTGATCCTATAGGATCAGACAAGAACATTTTGTGCATCACGACATCCGAGTAACAACATGTTGAAGTTTGCAGCCATTTTGCACTTTGGACTCTTAAGGGGTCAATCCGGTTGAATGTACCTCAGAGCGATTCTGTGTGTTTGGGTGCAAAAAGGACCATACATAGCGTAAACATACCTATTCAAATGCATTGGAATAGTCTGTTTGGTCACATGAGTTGCAGAACAAAAGTTGCACCACTTTGCAACTTTGCACTGCTTGTATTTGACACTTTTTCCATTAAGTGAAAATTTGCCACCACGGGAAAACCACTCTGAGATAACAAAAACATAGAGAGGTTATTGTAGAGGGGCCAACGCAATACCATAGGATCATATGAGAATTTTTTAAGTGTCACGGTATCTTAGTAACAACATGTTGAAGTTTGTAGTCATTTTGCACTTTGGACTCTTAAGGGATTGATTTGGTTGAATGTAGCTTAGAGCGATTATGCATGTTTGGATGCAAAATAGGACCATTCCTAGCATAAACATACATATTTGGACACGTTGGAACAGTTCATTTGGTCACACAAGTTGTAGAACAAAAGTTGCACACTTTGCAATTTTCAACTACTTGCATTTGATAATTTTTTTCCCAAGTGAGAATTCGCCACCACGGGAAAATGCCTCCAAGATAGCAAAAATTAAGAGAGGTTATTGTAGAGGGGTCTAACATGATACCATAAAATTAGACAAGAATTTTCTAAGCATCACGGTATCCAAGTAACATGTTGAAGTTTGCAACCATTTTGCACTTTAGACTCTTAAGAGATCGATCTAGTTGAACGTAGCTCGAAGCGATTCCGCATGTTTGGGTGCAAATGAGGGTCATGCCTAGCGTAAACATACCTATTCAGACGTGTTGGAATAATTTTTCTGGTCACATGAGTTGCAAAACGAAAGTTGTACCACTTTGCAACTTTCAACTACTTGCATTTGGATACTTTTTCTCCAAGTGAAAATCCGCCACCATGGGAAAACCATTCCAAGATAGTGAAAATTGAGGGATTTTTTTGTAGAGGGGTCCAACGTGATCCCATAATATTAGATGAGAAGTTTCTAAGCATCACAATATCGGAGTAACAACATGTTGAAGTTTGCAGCCATTTTGCACTTTAGACTCTTAAAGGATTGATTCGGTTGAACGTAGCTCAGAGCAATTCTGCGTGTTTGGGTACGAAAGAGGACCATGTCTAGCGTAAACATAACTATTCGTATGCATTGGAACAATCTGTTTGGTCACACGAGTTGTAGAACGAAAGTTGCACCACTTTGAAACTTTCAACTAGCATTTGACAACTTTTTCCCCAAGTGAAAATCCGCCACCATGGGAAAATGTCTCCAAGATAGTGAAAATTGAGAGATATTTTTGTAGAGAGGCCCAACGCGATCCCTTAGGATCAGACAAGAATTTTTTAAGCGTCACAGTATCTGAGTAACAAGATTCTGAAGTTTGCAGCTATTTTGCACTTTGAACTCTTAAGGGATTGATTTGGTTGAACGTAGCTCATAGAGATTCTGCATGTTTGGGTGTGAAAAAGGACCATTCCTAGCGTAAACATACCTATTCAGATGCATTGGAACAGTTTTTTTGGTTACACTAGTTGTAGAATGAAAGTTGCACCACTTTGTAACTTTCAACTACTTGCATTTGACAACTTTTTCTCCAAATAAAAATTCGCCACCACAGGAAAATTCCTCTGAGATAGAGAAAACTGAGAGAGGTTTTTGTAGAGGGGCCCAACGCAATCCCATAGGATTAGACAAGAAGTTTCTAACCATCACGGTATCCAAGTAACAACATGCTGAAGTTTGCAACCATTTTGCACTTTGGACTTTTAATGGATCAATCTAGTTCAACGTAGCTCGGAGCGATTCTGCATGTTTGGGTGTGAAAGAGGATTATGCCTAATATAAACATACCTATTCGGATGCGTTGGAACAATTCATTTGGTCACACGAGTTGTAAAACGAAAGTTGCACCACTTTGCAATTTTGCACTGCTTGCATTTGACACTTTTTCCATCAAGTAAAAATTGGACACCACGGGAAAACCACTCCGAGATAACAAAAACCAAGAGAGGTTATTATAGAGGGGTCCAACATGATCTAGTAGGCTTAGACGGAGATTTTGTAAGCACCATAGTTTTTGAGTAATATCCTGTCAAAGATTGTTGCCTTTTTGCACTTTGGACCCTTAAGGGATCAAGCCAACAACTATCAAGAAATCAACTCCAAACCATAAAATAACCTCAGGCAGTAGTGTATCAAGTCTCAAAACCTTTAAATATTCCAATTTTATCAAGTTTTATGGGGTTTGTCTTGTTGCCTCTGTAGATTTTGATGGAAAAGAGCATGAAAAATGAGGTTTCACCCTAGGGTTTGATAAAATATTGCATGTAAAGGTTGGGTGATTGTCTTTTTAGTTTGTGTAGGTGATTTTAAGAAGGTTTGAGGTAGTGGCATGTTGTGGTAAGGTGTGAAACCATTCCTTTCAATAAATCCTCCTCATACTAGCATAAAATAAGGGTTTTGTGGTTTGGCATGGTGGAATGAGTTTCTCCTGAGACATTGCGGATTTGAGGGTTTGGATACATGAGAATTTATGCCCCAACAAGTTTAGGGGGTTGTTGAATGTTTAAAGGTACGTTCATTTGTAAATTAGGCTTAGTTATCGTTGAATGGACTCTCAAAACCCTATTTTGAGGGTTACAAACCAGTTATGATAAAATTATTGTTATTTCCTCAAATTTGAGTTAAAAGACTTCAAAATAATTTCAAAAGTTACCTAGTTCCTTGCTCTAAAGAAAACTAATCAACAATCAAAGTGTTGGGGTGCCAACTTGACACACACGTAGGTAAGATAAAAGTAAAAGTATCTCACCTCTCCTGAAAGAGACAATCAGTAATCAAACTAATCACCTCCCAAGGTCCTTGATGTTGGTTCACAACGTTGTTGTTTTACTAAGTGGTCAATATGGCTGTAATATTCAAGGGGCCTGCTGGTTTTGAGTTTCTGGATTGTTGCAAGATCAAACATCTATCTAAACCTACTTTAACTGGGGATTTTACAGAAATAGAAAAAAAGATTGATCAAGGTTTTCAAACTGAAAAGAATGTTGATTCATTCAACTAATCAAACTTGTTACCTTCCAAGGAATTCCTAAACTAGAACTGCAAAATAAAATTAACCTGTAATTGATACAAAGTTTCATTCATTCAAACAAAATATAAGATAAAATTTCATTCCTTGAAATCTTTTCAAATCAAATGATTAACCCAAAATGAATACCATTGTAGAGCATAATATAAAGTAGGTTTAAGTATGGCTTCTCCTATTGTCAATGAAACAGATAAGCAACATTTACAAATCTAGCAACATCACTAGTGTACAGAAACCCATGTCTTCAAATTACCTCCATCTATGCTAAGAAAATCAGGAAGATACATCACCTCCTCCTCCTGCTGAACTGCAAAAAAACATCTAACTTACTTAAAAACCCTAACTTGCTTTACTACTAAATTCACTTTAACATTCGATTTCTCCAGCCTCTAGCTTGCTAACTAATCTGCTAACCTTTTTTTTAACCTTTTCTAACTTTTCTAACCCTTTCTCGCTTTACAAAAGAGGTGAAACACCATATTTATAAAACTCGCTAGATGTGTCAGCCCAGTTAGAGTTTACAATAAGTTGGTCACAAAACAAGTCACCCCCAGAAGAATTTGAAACAAAGTCAAACATGCATTAAATGCATAGGCACCAACCAGATCACCCCAAGATCTCCCACATAACTCAGACCAAAATGCGTGAAGAAGAGGCAAAGTGAAATAATGAGTAAGCATGACTTTCGATGTAGCTTTGCATTAACTGCTTCCCCCGCTTCGCCCATACCTTGTTCCATTCTAGCCTTCGTCACCAAGAACGTCGTCTGCAAGCTATCTACAAGTGGCATAGGCGAAACCCTAGTTCGCCATTCAATAGCATTAATATTATTCTTCAGCTGCCCCATCATATTGTCCTAGTCTCTCTTGTTGGATTGATATTCATTAATGATTGCACGATAGATTGTTGTGCCATCCAGCTGGTGCCTAGTTACTGTATCCCATGATAGCCTTAGTCCTTTGTAGCAGGGTGTTCATATTCGTATCTGAAACCTTGAACCAGACTAACGTCATCTTGCCTAGACCCAACCTACATTCATCAAACACCAATGTGAGAATCCAAATGTTGACAACATTTTCATCCAAGTGTTAGCTTAAAATCATGATAAAACCATTAAATTAGCCATTAAGCATCAATACTGAAAAGTTCTAGATTTCGAGCTAACCAGGGAAAAACAATCTGGAAAGAATTTCGGAAAATTTTGAACTAGATGGATTCTCCCGATGAAGCACCAATATCAACAATGGATCATCAAAATGAACATAAGTAGCATACAACAGTGAAATTCATCAAGCTATTTAGCAAGATATGTTTAAGCATTCATCACTAGATTCATCAATTTTATCCAATTTCTTAAATTCCACAAAGCATAGCAAAGAATTCAAAAAAATCTAGCCAGACTGGAATTCTGCAGACGACTCAGAACTTTGCACTTCGGAAAACTGGAGGAAACTGGAAAAATTTGGCTAGAATAGAGAATCCCGAAGCAGGCGTAAGGTTCACCAATAGATCATTCGAATGAAGAAGGAATGCATATAACATTGTGAAATCCATCAAAATAAGCATGGAATATCAAGCATTCATCACCTAAATCATTAATGTGTCAACAATTTCAAGTCACTCGAAGCTTGGCAGAAAAATCAGAAAAATCCGGCCGAACCAAAATTCCGTGGATGATCCAAAACTTTGATCTCATAGCACACTTCCCAGAAGATGAAGGGATCTGGGAAAATCCAGAGACATGGAAATTCTGCGGAGTCCTCGGAATCCCAAAAAACCTTCATCATGCACAACTTTTCATGAAGTGATTGAAACTCGATGAATTCTGAATCTATTGAGGTCGACTCGAATCTAATTCATGATTTCTATTTATCCTTTTGGATCCAGACTACCCGAGGAGTCAAATAATGAAAGCGCACAACAAACCAGTGATGCCCTAGATTCAACTGTTAAGACCTCCGCCATGAACAACAGAGGCAAGCTCAAATTACCTAGATGGAACTCGGATACACCCAACAAGGTTCACAGTGGGTTTGCAATGAGTAATGAACCATTCCTAAGCAAGATTTGATTGATACAATAAAGGCGAAACTCACCAACCAACTCAGAGCGCATCAAATTGAACTGGGCTTCGCAAAACCCCACCTAAATCAAACTAAGGCATTGACAAACAAGGCAAGGCATGGAAACTGCTCGGGAACATACATCAGCGAGAGATCCACCTAAGTGGAGAGAGTTAAGAAACTCACAATGACCGGTAAGTCTCATCGACCCAAAATTCAGAAACTCGACAGCAAAGCGAAATCCAAAAATATTCGGCCCAGGCAGAATTCCGCGAAGAGCCCAAAACTCCAAACTTTCAACATTGAAATTACCTTGCTGGGTTTATGATGGAATCCGGGAAAATTTGGATGAGTCGGAAAATCTCGAAACAGGGTGAAAACCCGAACTTTTCCTTAAAACTTAAGTTTTTAACGTGCAACCTAGGGGAACGACTTGTATGGGCGAGATGAACAACTAAGGACCTCGAAAGCAATCAAAGTAATAAAATCCACAAGCCCAAAAGATGTTAGAATTTAGAGCAAAGGAGGGGGGGAAGGGGTCCCATTTTAATCAAATTTAAAATGGAGTGGTTATGCAAGGCATAACACAAAGTATAAGGTGTTGTACAATCTGCACAAGCTTGAAAAAAAAAAGGAAAAGTGTTGCAAATACAGAAAACATTATCCTTTATTTACTAATTTCTTCAAGAATACAAGTTCTACTCTTTTCCACACCTTTACAATGCTTTATATAGCTATTCCAATTAGTTATGAATGCTTCCCCTACATCTTCCATCGACTAACTACCTTTTCTAATAAGAGGACTCTTCATCTTCTATAATTTTTCAATTGTGCAACTAATGCAAGTTTTTCATTTTTACCCCAAATGACAACTTTTGTGCAATATCACTTCTCTAATCACCTAATGACCTATTTGAGACTTTGAATACATTACATATGACCTTCACATGACCTTTTTCACATTGTTTACATTTGAAAATTCAAATTTTGCAAATTTTCTTATTGAAGGCATTTGAGAACAAGGTGCTCTTGCACCAAACATGAACTCCAAATTTTCAATATTTGAGTAAATCTCATTACAAGTAAATTTCATTACAATGCCTTAAGGTACTTTGTTCTCATAGATCTTGTACACTGCCACTCATACATTTAAGATTCTCTTTTAATGTCTACATCATAGGTGCTCATTATAAGGTTAACTTCAATTGAGTAACTTGAGATTCCCTCACTAAGCTTCACACGCTCTTTTATAATGGATTCAAATCAAAATTGAGATTTGTCAAGATCATCAAAATAAGGATGTTACATTGCTTTTTTGGCTGAGATTCTCTTTGATGGCTCATAAATCAGCATTTTCTGCAATGAGAGACCAATCAATTTTTAGTAGTTTACCTACAAATACGCAAAGTAAAAGAAGAAAAAGAAAGAGCATCCAAAATGGAAATGAAATGAAAATAGATGGAAGGAACTTACAGATAGGCATGTCAGTCTCTCAACTTAGTCACTGTTGGTCATACATCTTCACTAGGAGTTCCAAGACACCTATTGCACACAACACCTCTCATGAATAGAATAACGTGAAATTCGAGATGCTCTTATAATGTCTACATCATAGGTGCTCATGATAAGGTTAACTTCAAATGAATAACTTGAATTTCCCTCACCAAGCTTTGCATGCACTTTTGTAATGGCTTAAAATCATAATTGAGATTTCTCAAGATCGTCAAAATAAGGATGTTGCATTGTTTTTCTAGCTGAGATTTGTCAAGATCATCAAAATAAGGATGTTGCATCAAACAAATTAATGTGCATACAAGTATAAATTAATAAGAGTCGATGTGCATACTTACAAATTAATCCAACGAACCATGCGGGTCTTCTCTACTCTTTATTGTGTCAAGTATTGCCTCATGGTCAAACTCACATACCTTCCATAAGACCTTGTTCAAAGGTCTACCCCATATTTGGTCAAACGAACATTGGATGCCACGACAAGGTTCGAGTAATGAATCTTATGATGCATGTCAAAGTCCTGAAACAACCAATGCTTAACTCTTATGTGGGTACCTTCTAAGCCACGTTCCAGTAACAACAACTGAGCCTATAGGGTATTTGATGTTTTCTCCATCTATAACTGGGGCCTCCAATTTCTTTTTGGCCTCAACACAACAACACAAGTAATAGTTTGTTCCCTTTTCGTTGTCTTCATCTGCAATAATTGCATAAACATGCCTTGCATTGATATGTGCAACAAATCTATTGAATTAGTCAACATTACGAATACAATACAAAGTAAGATAACAATATGGAATTTCAAAAACTAAGCAAGCAAATATATTACCTGGTATCTGATATGTGGTCAAAGTTGACTGATGATTCTATTTGTGTTAGTTCCAATGTCGTCCGAGGCCGATACGTGTGAAGTGGGCTAAGATAACTTGTCAACCATTTGTCAACCCACTCCCCTGACTCAATCATTCCATGCTTGCATTGTACATGAAAAAAAAAGCATGCTATATTTCGCGTATTGATACTCCATGAACCTGCATTTGAGCTAAGGAAAGAGTGTAGCTCACTCGATCCTATTAGTGTACAATAATCCTCATATGGTGCAATGTTAGTATCATCCATCAACCAAAAAAATCTATGAATTGAAGATGTACCTTAATTACCTAGACCCATTGAAGTATTACACCACTTGACGATTGATCTTGCATCTATCAACTTTGCATTGTCTTTATACTTTAACTCTTCTCGTGCTAATGCTCTTTTCACGCATGCTTCTACCCCATCATGCTCTTCCTTTCCATGCCCGGCCTCACAAAAGTTCCACATATGTTGTACACCTATAATGACATGCATCCTACTCAACCAGTAAAACATGCACGAGTTCTCAAACTGTGTTGCACAATTATCCGCCCATATTATATGTCGACCATATACTATGCCCCTCTGAACCAAATCACTGTAGAACATCTGGAAACAACCTTGCATGAACTCTGGAGAATGTGTGTGATCATCACTAATATAAAAGTGATACTCCCTCAATACCTTCCTTTGGTCCTCTGTACTATTAGCTACATGAATGAATGCTATGTGCACAAATATCGAAACCTGTGTGGAGTTGTAATACTGTGACTACACCTCACGCTGTGGTTGTAGAGTGTAGTTATCTACAAAGTCAACCACTGATACTATGTTGCCAATTGGAAAGGTGTCCTTGCATAGTTTGAATTGTGTGTCCAGCCATCGGGCTCTATGGGTATGCCTTGCATACTCATACACTATATTGTCACGAAAAATAGACATAAACTGATACACTGGAATCTTCTGAATGACCAAATCACACCTTTTGTTTGAAACCCATCTTTTGCAGCGTATGCCACTATTTTATACTTCCCAAACTCTACTAGTTTTTGTCCCACATCTTTTATTTCCATATGTTGACATACTAGCATACACTGCAAGCCACCGCAATGCTCACATGAACCACCAAGTATGTTGTCTTGTAGAATATTTGGCTATCCTCTATTTCACATAAAATTTGTGATAAGAACTCTCTTGAAGATTTTGGTGGGGCTTCTATGCCACAATCCTGCAAAACATCATTAGTATGAAAATCCAAACATATAGAACGATAAACATCATAATGGTAAGAGAATTCAATATGTAGTCTACAACACCAAGTAGTGTGTGTGATTTATCTTGACATCATAAAAAGGTTTAAGCATTTCATAAAATATTTGACAAATATTAATTTGAGGATAGATCCTTTTGAAATTTACAAAAAAATTGGGTTTGAGTCGTATCCAAAAAATGCTTTGGATGTGGCTCACGGTTCCGACTACCGACTCTCCTTCTTAACACATCCCTTTGATTCGAAGATGGCCTTGTGTTATTCTTCCAATACTCTTCAATTAGTATTCTCAATGCTTCAACTATTTTATCTTTTTGTGGTAGTCGCCCTGAGAATGTTCATAATTCATTTGAATCGGTACCCTCAATTCTTTGCCGCCTTTGAACAGATTTTAATAAAGTTTTTCTACTAATTCTCATTTGTTCACTCATCTTTCTAATGAGACGAGCTCTCTTGGTTTGGCTGCTTACCAAAGTCGATGTAATGACATGTCAGGTGACATTACTATCCTTTGAGCGTGAAGTCTTACCCACACTCTCATAAGCATCCATTAGATTTTTCACAACAGTGTTTTCACTTGATGCATTCAATATTCTCAACCCAAGAGTCTTCATGATGCTTCTATACTTTATACCCCCCATCATTTCGACAAATAGTTGACATTTTGCGGTTTCATTTAGCCTTTAAAAGAAGAAATTCCAAATCTTATCAACATATCTTCTACAAGAGCGTGTTGAAATCTTACCTTCCATGTGTTGCAAAATATTCTCATCAATATTAATCAAATACATTGGCTTTGTATGCAAAATTCTAGGTAGTGTTCTCTTAGGTACATACATCTCAACATTAGGAATTTCATCAATATTTAATTAAGGTGGGCTAGATTGTGTACCTTCGATCAAGGATGGAGTAGAAGACATACCTTGAGGTTCACGTGGGGATGATGGCATACCTTCTTCGTCAAATCTAAATGATGATGTACTCTCAACTTGAGATGCAGTGGATGGTGTCCAACCATATTCACTTGCGGTAGATGGTGTCCCTCCATATTTGCTTGTGCTTAATGGTGTCCCTTCGTATTCACTTGCGGTAGACAAAGTGTTCCAATTACGATATCTAAATCTATCCTACCACGACACTTTCACATTCGTGCCCTTTGTGTTGCCAATTCCTTTTTTTTTTTGATGGTATAGGTTCCTCTTCAATTGGCTTGTTTTCATCAATCGTATACAATTTCTTTTTTTCACGATATGCTGCCACCCGTTCTCTCTCCTTTGCTTTGAAGGTTTTATACTCTTTGTCTGTTAGTTTTTTCCTTGTTCGTTTTCTCGGCATGGCAAATAATTTTACCTGTAGCATGGTAATGAGATGAATATTACCTCCTAAAAAATGTATCCATTTAAAGAAATGAAATATATGTCATTCAAGGCTTCATAAAAAATACTTACAATCATCATGTACAAGAGTATTTCTAGCATAGACAAAGGTGGTGCAAGGGCATGCCATGATTACAAGATAGGCTCAAAATGGAAGCAAGGACAAGGCATGTGAATTCAAATTCCTTGGCAAGCTAGTGGAGCATTGGAAAGCTAGCTCACTCACTATCCTGCCAATGCGGTAGGGTGTCCACATGGTCCTAAAAGCAAAGGAAGTAAGTTGTTTAAAATTGGGTGATGCCTTATGGTAGAATTACATTGTTTTCCTTGTGTAAATGGGGTGTAAAGAAGGGTTTTGATGTACTTTTGAAGGAACCTTCCATGTAATGGTTGTTTGAGTTTGTGCAGGTTATTTTTGAAGTGTTGTTGGTATTGGTGAGGTCTGGTAAGCACAGTTGTCAAGACTTTCAATAAACCCTAGGTTATTTGCATGAAAGTTGAGGGTTTGGTGGTACAACATTTTAAAGGTCAAGGCTCTAAGAAATAATGGTGGAATTTGTTGTTTTGTAGCATAATTAGTGACTGTTAGTTGAGATTTCATGAAAACAAAGTGTTTTGGAGGTACCTCCTTTGTAAAAGAGGGTTATTTGGTGGCCTAAAAGGCGGGGCAACCTATTGGTTTTCAATATTGTTGCAAAGAAGCCTCTTGAAACCTTTTGGTATGTTATGTTAGGAGTTGAAGTGTGTCTCAGATGATGTTTGTTAGATCTCTATACGACCTTCTGTAAAAGATATTGACAAAAAACAGTTTTGGAGGGCTACAAGTCTTTAGGTGTGTGTTGAGACCCCATTTCTATGAGGCATACGCTGCACCTACCTTCTCAACCCTAACACATTGGCAAGCTAGCTAACTCGCTTGCCAATGCGGTAGGGTTGAGAAGGTAGGGGTAGTGTATGCCTCATAGAAATGGGGTCTCACAGTGCTCACTAGTTTGCCAATTACATCACCGTGAAACCCCATTTCTATGAGGCATACGCTGCCCCTACCTTCTCAACCCTACCGCATTGGCAAGCTAGTGGAGTGTTGACAAGCTAGCTCACTCACTAGATCACCGTGAGACCCCATCTCTATGAAGCATATGTTGCCCCTACCTTCTCAACCCTACCGCATTGGGAAGCTAGTGGAGCGTTGGCAAGCTAGCTCACTGCGGTAGGGTTGAGAAGGTAGGGGCAGTGTATGCCTCATAGAAATGAAGTTTCATAGTGATATACGAGAAGGTAGGGGCAAAATATGATCACCGTGAGACCCCATTTCTATGAGGCATACGCTGCATCTACCTTCTCAACCCTACTACATTGGAAAACTCACTCATGAGCTTGCCAATGCGGTAGTGTTGAGAAGGTAGAGGCAGTGTATGCCTCATAGAAATGGGGTCTCACAATGATATACATATATTATATACATAATATATAATTTATATTATATATACATATAATATATACAAGCATATAAACATGCATACATATGTTATACATACATGTCATATATGCATAAACATGTTTACATGTAATATATAATGTTCAAGTATATACACATATACATATGTACCTATATATTATATGTACATATATTATACATGTTTATATGTATATGCATGCATACATACATATATTATGTTGACAAGTGGTATACAATGATAGCAAGGAATTTTATTTTACCACAATGTACATAAAAATCTTTTAATTGAAATTTGACAATCATTCACACATCAAATAATTAATATTTAATATTAAATATCAACTTTTTGAAAAGTAAAATTAAAATTTACATACAAAATAAGATAACTCTTACACCTTTTTAGATAGATGCACTTAACACAAATATATATAAGCATGTTTACATATTGTGTGCATGTTTACATATTGTGTACATGTATATTGTCTTAAATGAACCTATCTAAAAAGATCATAGAACTATTTTATTTTTTTTAAGAATTATTTTACTTTTGTATGTAGATTTTAATTTTACTTTTGTATATATACACATACACATATCTATACTCCAACCCCAAGGCATGTGTGTGTGTTATATATATATGTATAGAGGCATCCTACAACAATAGGAGTTTCATGTTGTGATAATGTAAATAAAACCTTTTATTTAAATTTGATAGTAATTTAAAAAGTAACATATAATCATATAATATTTACTATGCTTTTCAAAATAAAAGTAAAACAAAAAAATTATCAAAATAATGAATGGTGGTTTTTTCAAAAAAAATAAAAATAAAATTTACATGCAAAAATAAAATAGTTATTCAAATAAAAATAAAAATAAAATAATATAATTCACATTATTTATATATATATAGTTTATAAGTTTATATAGTATATGTATAAATGTATGTATATTCATATATACATACATATAAACAATTTTAAAAACATGTATTGTTTTATGAAGATTCAATTATGTGGTCTTTCAATCAATCTCAATCTCATTAATCTATATTTCATGGCTAGTAGTTCATGAGAACCCATTTCTCATGAGTACGAATTGGTGAAGGATTCAATTATGTAATTTTTGAGTCAATCTAGTTGACCCGTATTTCTTTAGTGGTTAACAAGAACTCATCTCTCACGAGCATAAATGACCCGTTTCATCTAAGTGATGCTTATAAGAAGTATCTAGCAAGAGGTCACCTATCTTAGTATATTACTCCACCTCAAAATGTGGAGTATTAACTATAAAATTTCCCCAAGCTCAAAATGTGCTTAACTATAAAATTTCCCCAAGCCCAAGCCCACATATCTCACTATCTCATTTATTACTCCACCTCAAAATGTGCTTAACTATAAAATTTCTTGAAGCTCAAGCCCACATACCTTACTATCTCATTTATAAAACCTTCAACAAATATTGTGCCTTGTAAACCATTCATTATAGAACAAAACAATTGACCATTATATTATTGAAAAAAACTTACAATCTTTTATAATTATCTTTCTTAACTTCATTTTTCAATAATAATAAACTTGAAACTTAAAAACATTATTTTTCTTGACTTCATTTTTCAATAAGAATAAACTTACAACTTTAAAACATTAAACTTCAAAACTACATAAAATGGAAGTATTATATAATGATCGTACACAAGTTTTATGAAACTAAGAGATAGTATTCTGACCTTAATCAATCCCATCAAATTATAAAAAACATCACAACAAATCTTTTTCTCAATATTGAAAGGCCCAACTGTAAGCTTTTTATTTTATTTTAGGTAGTATATTTGACTAAACCCTGTTGTAAGTTTCACTTACTGTATAAAACCAGGGATATTTGCAGTTGAAAAATACCTAATATTTGGAGTATTGGTGGATCGTAATAAGATCTCAATATATTCACTTTGCCTGCAAAGACTTTTTAAAACAAGAGTTGCGCTGCAGCTACAGTCCCCGCCAAATGAAAAAAGCAGGGTATAAAGGAAGAAAATGCTTGGAAATGATTCTTGGAGTGTAAGGAGTGTCATTTAAAATTTGGAGTTATTTTTAGAAAATGTTTAAGTCTCTTTATGCTGAAGGAAGAGAGGAAATCATAAGTGTGTTATAAATCCATTATAAACAGAAGCTGCTAAGACAGTTGAGTTAATCCTGGAAACAATTAATGAAGATGTATGTTCTTTTTTAAGTTTCAAATTCAAAGAATTTCCTATGTGTACTTACTTTCTAATACATAAATGTTTAATTGATGGCCAGACATACAAACCCAAAGAACAATGCATATTTAGATTAGTTTTCTATCTAAAACCAGTCAAGGTGAGATGAGAAAGTATATTGTTTGAAATTTTCTGGTTATCTCTTTGGATTTCGAATTCAGAGAAATATACATCCTTTGCAGTTCACAATTTTAGAATTATATCCCCATGAAGCATGTTTATACAATTCAAAACGTGTGCTTGCATGCATTGCATAGATCAAAATCAGCCAATAAGCCAAATGAAACTTATACTAGATGTGCACGACAGGAAGCATTTAACATGCAGCAAATAGACTGTTCAAACGTCTAGTAGATAGAGAAGACCATCAAGACAGAAAACATGAAGTTGTGTGATAGTACTGCATCTTGAAAAGATGTGTGAGGTGATAGGCAAGTGCAAGGTCATTACATCAAAGTTGGGTGAGGTGATAGACAAGTGACTATCTACCAAGATTCCCTCATTATCTCACCTATGATGGGTTTCACATATTAACTCAGGGTGTACCCCCTACATTTCAAGAATCACATATGAAAATAAAAGTAGAACAATTTTTTGTTTGTACATCACAAGATATCACATTAACTTGCAGCCTAGAATTTTGGCATTTCAGCTACTTCTACAACGATAAGAACAAAATCACTATAATGTGTAGAAAATCAACATCATCTACAAATAGCAAATACCCAAAACTTGTTTGAGAGAATAAAAGGGTTTGTTGTTGGGTATAGCATAATAGTAAGAATTTTCCACACAGCATGGTCGATCGGATAAAAGAAATAGGAATCATCTAAAAGCAATTATTTTTTGCATGCCATGTTTCAAAGCTCCTATTCTGTCACAAGCAGGGAATATGTGGAGGCTGCTTATCCTTCTCCAATCATCCATTTTCAAGTACACAAATATCATTTCTATCCAAAAAAATGTTTTATTTGCTATTGAGTTTCGAAGAGTGGAAGATCTCACACTTTATTATATTAGCACAAATTCAAGAAGAGAAACACAGTAGCCAAACAGATAGACCTAACATACGGTTGGAAAAAAATTTAGATAGAGGATGTAATTCTTAACTTGACCAGCCTGACTGTAAAAGAGAAAAAGTCAGTAATTAATATTGAATTAACCAAGCATTGTATTGAATATAATCTTTCAATAATACCCTAATTTTGCAAAGAATCGCCCTTTTCTTTTGTATAAGAGCAGAGAATTAGAACAGGAAAAATGTAGAAAGAGATTATCTGAATCAGTTAATAGAAGGTATGAAGTATATTTTCACCTGCTACTTATTGAATCCATCAATTTGTTTGGGTTAGTCAAATTTGATGTTTGTCAGTAGAGGCCTCTGCAACTGTTTGTAATGTCTTTCCCCTTCTGAATGCATTTTCACTGTATTGAGAAACTGTTGATTGCAGAGGAAATTGTTAGTTTGAACGGAAAATACAACAGTAGTGTTTGTGTAACTCTTCAAGTGTATAGAACTCTTTCACTGCATTAAGGGAAGCTGATGGGAGAGGAGATTTGTAAAATATAGCTCGAAGAACAAAGTCCATTGTAAGTTTGTATGTATTGTTAAGTTTATATTGTATATATTTGTCTGCACATAATTTTAAATCAATTTATTGTTATTTGATTATTTTTATAATAAAAAAATTTCCACTTCCAGCAGCAGTTGCTCCTATGTAGATGAACCCCGACTGGGAGAAGGAGAAAGGGGTTGGAGATCACTGCATTTGGAACCGCCGACCTCCCAGAGAATTGATCTTGATTCGATGCCTGGTCAATCTTATTAACGCACTCCTGCCGGCTAGGAAGAGCTAGGATTGGGAGAGTAAGTGCTTTCTCCGGATCGATAGATCTTGTAGAAGGAGCAGTTCGCATTCCATCGGTTCCCAACCATATTCCTAGTGGTATGGCCTCTATGATGACATCTATAGGAGGTCAAGGTAACAATGATAATCAAATTGTCAAACGATGTACTGATGTGAATTGCAGAAATAAAAGATTAAAAAAATCACAAAACAAGAACACAGATTTATCGTGGTTCACCATCAATTTGATGGCTACGTCCACACTCGGGGATTATCTCTTATTATTCACAAATTCTGAATTAATTACATTCAGCCAGCAGCTTCATTATATAAATCAGTCTCCAACGAATTAATGGAAAAATCCATTCGAAATAGACAACTTCTAAATTGGCCACACATGCCAATAGGAATAATTGCAAAATGAAAAAGCATTTCGAATTATGAAGGCAACATGCTAATTTGGGCTTCACTTAACCCAACAATCTCCCACTTGTAGACCAAATTGTTGCTCAGAAATATCCCACCGCTGCAAAGTTAATGTCAGAGCTGCACAAGTCCGAGAGAAGCTCTACAGAATTCAAACTTCTCCCTCGGAACTATTTTCGTCAACATGTTAGCTGGATTCAATTTTGTGTCAATTTTTGCCACCTATAGGTTGCCTTCTTCAATACAACGGCGAATGAAGTGATATCGCAACTCTATGTGCTTCGTTCGATTATGAAAGGCTCAAGTGAATAGCACTATTGCTATCACAAAAAAGAGTAAAAACAGATTGCTGAAATTACAATCACCTATCAATCTCTGCAACCAAATCATTTCCTTTGCCCCTTCAGAAAGAGCAACATATTTGGTTTTATAGAAGAAAGTGCAACCACCTGTTGCAACCGAGAAACCCAACTGATCGCTGCCCCAGCAAAAGTGAATGCATAACCGGTGGTAGAACGCCTTTTATCTAGATCTTTAGCCATATCTGAATCAACATAACCTCGTAGATGAATGTCCTTACAACCAAAACATAAACCGCGATCAGAAGTACATTTCAAATATCTGAATATCCACTGTACTGCCTACCAATGTTGTTTACCCGGATTACTCATAAATCTACTCACTACTGTCAGTCCCTGAGCAATATCCGGACGAGTACAAGTCATGGCATACATTAAACTGCCAACTGCGAATGAATATGGGACATGCTTCATGTACTCTTTTTCTTCTTCTGTTTTTGGACACATAGCTAAGGATAACTTAAAATGATCAGCCAAAGGAGTACTCATAGATTTGGCATTCTTCATATTGAACATATCTAAGATTTTTAGAATATATTTTTATTGAGATAATCGAAGTTCTCTCTTTTTCCTATCCCTAATTATATTCATTCCAAGAATCCTCTTTGCTGCCCCTAAATCTTTCATGGCAAATCGCAGAAATAAATGTTGTTTTAACTCACGAACTATCCTCACACTATTACCAGCAACCAACATATCATCAACATAAAGTAATAAAATGACAAACTCACCATTTGGAAGCTTCTTGTAATAAACACATGGGTCTGAATCACAACGAATAAATTGTTGCTGAGTCATGAAGCTGTCAAATTTTAAATACCATTGCCTGGAGGCTTGCTTGAGCCCATACAATCTCCGCTTCTATCTACAATATAAATGCTCTTGACCCGGTTTTGCGAAACCTTCAGGCTGCTCCATGTATAATTCCTCCTCAACATCTCCATGAAGAAAATAAGCTTTGACATCTAATTGCTCAAGTTCAAGATCCCAAATGGCTGCCAAGCCTAATACTGCTCGAATAGAGGTCATTCTCACAACTGGTGAAAATATCTCATTGAAATCAATACCTTTTTCTTGAGAAAAAACCTTTGACAACTAATCTGGCCCTGTAACGTTGATGACCTCCCTCTTCCTCTTTCACACAATACACCCATTTATTCTTCAGAGGTTTCCGATTTGGCGGAAGAGGAACCAAATCCCAAGTTTCATTTGTTCGCAAAGACTCCATTTCTTCATTCATTGCCTCCATACATTTAACTGAATTAGCATCTTTGCAAGCTTGTTTGAATGTCGCCGGCTCTGCCTCACCACAAAGAAATAATTCATAATCATAATTATCAGAAAAAAATAACTCAAAATCATTATACTTTGCAGGTAGCTTCCTCTTCCATGTTGATTTCCTCAATTGAGAGACACTATCTGATTGCAAATTTCCTTGTGTCTGTATATTTTCCCCAATATTTTGTAAATGATTACCATTGCCCTAGTTTTCTATATTTCTTTGTACACTGCTCTATTGGTGTACAATACTCTGTTCTTGCAAATTGTCCCCTAAAATCTGCCCCTGCATATCAGGACACTGCCTCTGATCGCTGGGTGGCTTAATAGAAAGCTGCGAAGTTATTAAGTGGGGCGATCCATTCAAAGATGAAGGCAGCGAAATGATTGAAGGTTGCGCAGTAATTAATGGAGGCTGTGAATTGACTGAAAATGGCAGCGTATGACCTTGTGAAGACTGCGTAGGAATTGACTGATGACAGGGCAATGAATTTGCTTTGAGAGGCTGCGTTTGTAATGTTGAAGGCAGCAAGTATCTTAAGGAAGGTTGTGCATAAGATTGAAAGGGCAGTGAATGAATGTTGCCAGTTTGTGTAGACACAAAAGGAGGCTACGTGAACATTTGACTGATAGAAGTCAGCAAATGCATTATAGAAGGCTCTGAATGAAACAAAGAGGGTGTTGGCAAAGAGTGCGAAGAGCCTTGTGTAGGTTGGACGCCAACTATTGAAGGCTATGAATTATGCATTAGAGATGGCAAATGATTATTAGAAGGCAACGCCTTATGTATCAAAGGGTACGAGTTAATAATTGGAGGCAGCGTATGAAACAATGAAGGCTGCGTATGCTTTAAAAGTGATTGCGTAGAGGTTAAAGGAGGCTGCAATGCAATTGGCATGGGCAGTGAAAGCTGTGTGCTAACAATTGACTGTGAATTAACTTGTAAAGGCAGTGAATTTACTAACTGAGACTGTGAATTGACATTGATAGGCTATGATCAAACAGGGGTGCTTGTGTTTGAAGAAATAATTAAAGATTGGGAGAATGTAACAGAAGTTTTCTTAACACGACCATTTTCAAATAAATCAACTTCAAAAAATTCATTTGAAGATTTGTCCAGAGGCTGCAAACTTGGGAATTTTTTTTCATTAAAGACAACATCCTGACTGCACACAATCTTTTTTGCAACAGGATCCCACAACCTAAAACCAAATTGATCTTCTCCATAGCCTAGAAAAATGCACCTTTTCGATTTGAAATCGAGCTTCATTCATTGTTCTTTGAGAATATGCACGAATGCTTCACAGCCAAACACCCGCAAATGATGATATAAAATTCTCTTCCCAAGCCATCTCTCTTCAGGAATGTCAAAATCCAAACGAGATGACGTGGCACGGTTGATCAAATATACTGCAATGTTGCATGCCTCTGCCCAAAATTGTTTTCCCAACCCGACATTGGAGAGCATACAGCGAGCTCTCTCTAAAATTGTCCGATTCAACCGCTCAACTGCTTCGTTTTCTTGAGGGGTGAATGGGACCACCTTGATTCTACGAATGCCGTTGTCTGCACAGAAATTATCAAACTTTGAGGAGCAAAACTCTCCTCCATTATCAGTTTTTAAACATTTAATCTTATGCCCTATTTGATTTTCAACAAGAGCCTTGAAAATTTTAAATTTTGAAAAAACTTCTGATTTTTTATTGAGCATGTAAATCCAAACTTTTTTAGTGCAATCATCCAAGAAAGTAACAAAGTAATTTGCACCACCAAATCAAGTTACCTCAGTAGGACCAAAAACGTCTGAATGCACAAGTGCCAAAGGAGTAGTTTTCTAATCATGGCATGTCCTCAAGAAGCTGGCCCGACTTTGTTTGCCATAGAGACAATGTTCCCAAAATTGCAAATCCACTGATTGCAAGTCAAGAAGCTGATCTCATTGAAGCATTACTTCAAACCCTTTCTTGCTCATGTGACCGAGCCTCTTATGCCAAATTTCTGAATTGTTGTCCATGACTGTCATGGCAGCTCCCACTTCACCATGGCATTTTAAAATATAAAGATTACCCAACTTCTTTCTTTTAGCAATCACTAAAACCCCTTTTGTTATTTGCCAATTTTGTAAAGAGAATTTAACATCACACCCAAAAACAATTAATTGACTGACAGAAATTAAATTTCTTTTCAATAAAGGAACATATATCACATCCTTTAAAATCCATTGACTGCGATTTTTTAAAATTAAAACTATATCACCCTTACCAACAATTTCACATTCCTTATTGTCATCAAGAAAAACATTACCGAAAACACCTTCTTTAAAATTTGTTAAAGCTTGCCTGCATGAAGTAGCATGGAAAGAAGCTCCGCAATCAAGTACCCAAGAGTCTGCAATTGTCTCCGGCAACCAAGATTAAACACCATCATTCTTTTCACCTTCAGTGTTCGTTTGATTTTTGATGACTGAGTCTTGTGCCTTCTTATAATCCAGCAATTTTTCTTTGTGTGGCCTGACTTGCCACAAAACCAACAGGCACCTGTTTTTCCACTTGATTGCGATCTAGATTTTGACCTCCTTCGATTATTATATTTGCCTCTTTCTTTACTTCTATCTCTATTACCAATACTTACAACCGTCAATGCCTCACCAGATGAGGGTTCTTGATTTTTTCTCTGCATATCTTCACTCAAAAGAGTGGCTGCAACGTCATCGAATTTCAGCTTGCTTTTGGCAGCCACCGAGGTGCTCACTGCCATCACAACACCTTCCCAGCTATTTGGTAAAGAATACAGTAATAAAATAGTTTTGATCTCATCATCCAAATTTATGCCTACAGAAATCAGCCGGGTAACTAATGTATTAAATTCATTCAAATGATTGGACATAACCCCTCGCATTTTTAAATTATACAGCTTCTTCATAATAAATACCTTATTGGAAGCAGAACCCATCTCATACATTGAAAACAATTTATCCCACAGCTCCTGTGTAATCTTCTCTGTAGAGACATTAAATAAAACATTGCTGGATAGTGACAAGAAGATTGTAGCTCTTGCTTTTTTGTCTAACTTCTTCCATTATTCATTAGATAAAAAGCCTGTCCCCTTGGTTTTTCTAGCCAATACATTTAAAAGATCTTGCTTGATGAGAAGGGATTCCATCTAGACTTTCCATAGGCTGAAATTTTGTCCTGCAAACGTTTTTATTTTCCACTTGTCTGCATCTTCCATGGCTGCAGAAGTTCTTCACAATTTCCTGCACCAAATTTCTCCAACCCGCTCTGATACCAATTGTTGAATATAATTTGCAGAATAAAGTGAAAAAGAAATTGCAAAAATTAAAAATTAAAAACAATCAAAAACAAGAACACATATTTATCGTGGTTCACCATCAATTTGATGGCTACGTCCACACTCAGGGATTATCTTTTATTATTCACAAGTTTTGAATTAATTACATTCAGCAAGCAGCTTCATTAGATAAATCAATCTCCAACAAATTAATGGAAAAATCTATTCGAAATAAAAAACTTCTAAATTGGCCACACATGTCAATAGAAGTAATTACAAAATAAGAAAGCATTTCGAATTATGAAGGCAACATGCTAATTCGGGCTTCACTTAACCCAACAATTGTTTCCTCACAAATACATTATCTGTGAGGAAACAATTACCACTTGACGAATTACAAATTTACAGTACAAACTCTTATGTCAAAACTACCATTTTGGTAGTTCATAAAAATGAAACTTGTTGAAACCATGGCAAGCGACTTACCTCAAGATTCTGCACAAATTGTCTAATGCACTCAACAATGCCGTTGAGAAAAATGCGTAGAGTTTGCAGGAAAAATATTATGTAACCCCAACAAAACAGAATTCTTAAGTGGCTAAAGCTTGATTTAGCCCTAAAGTTGCAGTGTGAATGTTTGCAAAATGTGGTAGCAAGACAAGGCATGTGAACTGCTTTCAACAATATCACCTACCCACCAGAACCCTCGCAGTGAAGACACGTTCACAGTCGCAAAACATTAGAAACCCATGAAAAATTTTCCTAGCAAAGAAAATCACGGGCCAAAATATGAGCTGTCAATCAGAAAATTGAAAAGATTAGACCAAATTCCACTTTTTAAATGAGATCGCTGCAAACCATAAGATAAATAGTTCCCTCCCTTCCTGATGCGATTTCCACCGAATGCATTAATAGACAATAGCGGAGTGAAAACATAAGTCTCCGCCTTAATAGGCAGGGACTAATAAAAAGAATATCTGTAAGTTAAAGTGCTGGTATTACATTCCCACACTCATGTCCAACATAATCATGTAATCTCGAAACTCACTACAGAGCAAGTAAACTATGGCTGAAAATAGTGATGGTGAGTGCTCTTTTAACTTTTATCCCTCTATTAATTACTTTTTTTATTTGAGTATTTAGAATAGCAACTATACTGTCCCATGGGTATGGCCTGCTTCAATATAGCTGTCAATACTTGCTGATATAATTTTATTTCTCTATGTCTGATACATTTTGAATACACTATTTTATCTGTATAAATTGTTTTAATGTAACGTGATGCCCAAAATGCACTTAGAATATGGACTTAACCTACATTTATATGCTTTTCTCTCTTGATAGATTATGACCATAAATAATTACTAAGGTCAATTCTTTAGGCACAACATATGATTTATGCCTTTGTCTATAGATAGATCATTTCCATTGCCAACATATTCACAAGAAATTCATGTCATAATAAGTTTTATTTTGAAAAGTGATTTTGAGGTTTTCTTGATAAAATTTAGAAATTTCTCTCAAACTCTTAGTCTCTCTAATAATATTTTAACGTTAAGGTCAAAGCAGTGGTGGAGGGACCACGAGAGACCTCCTATTTCCAAGCAAGGTCTGTAGTTTGAACCCTAGTAGTGACATTGGAAGGCCGAGCCTGCAGCCTACTTGATCATCTAACAATAGGATATTGGCAAGCCCAGCCTGCGGGCCTTCTTGACCATTTCTTAAAAATTAGGTTATTGGTAGGGCCCAGTGTGCAGTTTACTGATCATCTATTAATAAGTTATGCTGTTAAAAATGCAATGGATTTATTTTTGGCTGTCTTAATATTGTTATATATTAATATAAGATAATTAAATATTATAATAGAAGATAAGACCACAAAAAAACACTCTAATGGATTTAAATTTAATATTTATTACCAAACAAGTCCATACTAAT
Organism: Sequoia sempervirens; assembly: GCA_007258455.2. Classification (NCBI taxonomy): domain Eukaryota; kingdom Viridiplantae; phylum Streptophyta; class Pinopsida; order Cupressales; family Cupressaceae; genus Sequoia; species Sequoia sempervirens. The sequence continues at coordinate 669,310,915 of VDFB02058242.1, read as the reverse complement.
TTTATAATTTTAATCAACTGTATAATAGTATATAAAATGACTCACTGGGCAGACGGAAGCTCATCTACGCCATGGCCATAACAATATCTTTTCAGTAAATGCTAACAAAGTCTAGAACTCTATTATTTATGTTGAATAAATCCCATAACAGATTGCAGGCGTGCCTGTTTCGATTTTAGCTCCTATTCCATTATAATGATTCATTTAGTTTGATTTGCTTTGTAAAAGTGTAATTGTTTTACCTGGTTGAGTTTGGACTCCTTTGGAGATAGAAAAAAGTATTAGCCTCTGTGTGATGAATTTTGAAGAGCTGTTCTCAGTTTTTCATTTGAGTAACTGTTTTGTAGATTAAACTACGACTGTTTAAGCTCATAGATAATAACTCAGCAAGCAAGCACATTAAACCAAATTTATATGTTAGCTCTTTGCAGTAATCTCTGAGGATTTTCTTAAATCCTTCAGAAAACCTATTCAGGCTCTTTTTAGTGAGAATCTTATCGGTTGTAAAAATATGATTTTAAATATAGACTTGATAAATAATTTATATGCCCAGGACTTTCATAATTATAATATATTGATAAAATCTTTGAATATCAAATTTCAAATAAAATATTAAAGCTTTCTCTCATCCTATAAAAAATGTATTTATTAACAATTTATAAATTAATAATCTCAACTTACCGGTCATTTTATTAGTCACAAAACAGACCAGCAAAATAAACTCTTATGATCCTATAATCTTTAAGTAAATAAAGCCTATACTACACAGAACATAGTGCACTTCAGAAACACCCTATAATCTGAAGTAAATTATGCAAGCTGTATACTACAGAGAACATAATGAACTTCAGAAATGCCCTTTTAATCTGCTAAGCAGCTAAATATAGCAGTTGATTTGTCATGTCCATAGGTCCATAAGTTTAAACGAGGCGAGGCTCAGGAACTGCTGCCCTTTTCTGTATACATAATGGAAATTATGTTGGTCAAATCCTGAATCTCTAATTTTTAAAAATTATAAACAAAATAAACCTTATTATCCAGTTCACTAAAAGATTACTATTATTGATATTTAAAAATGACAAGTTTCAACCTGAAACCTACAGGTCATAAAACACACCAATAAGGTCTTCTGATCCTAGAGCCTTAAATAAATAAGGCTTAGTGTAACCTGCATGATAAAGATTCCAGCTCACTATAAGATTACCTTTATTAACATTTCAGAAGACAATAGTCTCAACCTAAAGTCTGCAGGTCATAAAACACACCAGCAAAATAAGCTCTTCTGAACCTATATTTAAGGCTTACTATATGTGTAACATGCACGGTAAGCAAGATGTACTACAGGCCTTGAAGGGAGCAAGTGATCAAAACCATAAAAACCAAAATTACAGCCTACTCTTTTGTCTCACCCATTCCAGAATTTGTTTGTTTGGAGCTTCGGATTAATGTCGAACAGATTTGGACTTTCCTAAAAGTTAATGTACATTTTAGACAGTTAGTAGGTCGGCGAAGGAGAATACTAACAGAGTATACGATAAATATCTGGACAATAATCCATAAGAACATTTTGCAAAATTAAGCGTAACAGAATTCCCTGGTAGATAATGGGTGGGCACACATACTTATATGAAACTGTGATAAAAGAGAGAAAATAAATTGAGGCTCTGTTAGGTTAGTTCAGACCAAAAACTCAGACAAGTAATATAGATATATAAGATTGTTTTTGGATTTAGTTGATCCAATAGAGCAATATACAGTTGAATCCAAAAATAATCTTATATAACTTTAAAAATTGCAGAAAACTCATATCAATTAAAAAATAACATAGATGATAAATACAAGATAATATTTATATAAGACTAACAGTCAATATCAGTTTTTAACTATAATATTTATATAAGACTAACAGTCAATATCAGTTTTTAACTATGTTACCAGAAACATGAAAGCAAGAAATTGGAAAATGCAATTTTAGAAGGTTGGGTTTATATCATATAAACTAAAAGAATTATATACAGTTATTTTTTAATATAATTCATTATAAAAAAATAATAATAATAATATGATATATGGTAAAATGGTATTTCACCACTACAAAATGTTTTGCGGCCTTATCCTCTGTTATAGTATTTAATTATATTCATTAATACGTACTATTAATATTATTTATATTTAAAAGAATATATAAATATAATAGAAAATTAAGGCAGCCAAGAACAAACCTGTTGCACTTTTTAAAGGTTTTTAATAGATGACCAAATAAGCTAACAGGGCATCCCAAAAACCTAATTATTAAGAGGTATCAAGAAGACCTGCAGGCTGGGCTTGCCAATATCCTAACAAACAGATGACCTAGTAGGCTGCAGGCTGGGCCTTCCAATGTCACTGCTAGGGTTCAAACTACAGATCTTGCTTGAAAACAGCAAGGCCTCTTCATCGGTCCCTCTACCACTGCTTTGATAGAATTTGAATATGAAGGCAGATGATTTTTTTTCCCAAAAAAATTAAAATCATTTTTCAAAATAGAACTCATTTGAAGGAGATCAAAAAAATATGACATAAATTTCATGAAAATGTTTCCTTATTGGTGATCAATCTAGATACAGAAATCAGCCAAAAGGAGCTGTGTATGGCAGTGATCTATCCACAGGGAAAGCCTTAAATTTACAGGTTAAGACCATAGATTTCATAAACATTATATATACTTCTATTAGATTTCTGGCCGAATTAATTATCTATGGTCATGATAAATCTAGAGGTAAATGCATATAAATATAACTTAAGCCTCATTCTTTACATATGTTGTATGTTTATTTTCTATGTGCTTTCTGGGCATAATGTTACATTAAAACAATTTACACAGATAAAACAGTGAGCTATATTAGCACAAAATATACCTAGAAATTTTAAAACTACAACTAGTATTAACAGTTAGAGTGAAGCATAGCACACCCATGGGGCAGTAGTGTTGTTACTCTAAATACCCAAATAACATAAGTAACTAACAGAGGAGAAAAATTAGAGGAAAATACACTTACAACTACAGATACGGTTGCCAACCATCATTTACTTGTTCTGTAGTGAGTTTAAAGATTATGTGAGTCTGTTGGACATCCTGCAGTGCTGTGGAAAGCAACAGCAACACATTCAACTTGTTCGCAGACACCATTTTTAATGGCAGAAAAGCTCTACGAACAAGGTGAATGTGTTGAGCTTATTGCAAATCTACCAGTACTCCAAACATGCACTACAATATCATGTATTCTTCAACTGCAAACATCCTTGCTTTCTACAGTGCCATGAAACTTTAGAATGCTGTATTGGGACAGGGCTTAGTGAAATGTAAGTGCCCAAATAAAAATCATCAAAGGCTTTGAATCTTGAGAAGAAGCTAGGTAGTGATGTTCGGTTGTTTTATAATGTGATGGTGGGTGAGAAATAGAATACCATGTTCTCTGCTTTCAGAGACCTTCCGGACATTGTGGCCAATCACTGCACATGGTATTTCCCTCTTGTTTATTTAATTACTTGTAGCACAACGGATAAATCTCTTTATACCAGTTGTATTGTATACGCAGTTTCATGGGGCCTTTAACGAACATACGAGCGCTCCCGACAAAATGTTCCCTCCATTGAAAAGTGATGACGCAATTCCATACCATAATCGGTAAACCAAGGCTTGTAGCCCCTGGTATTGCTCCCCATTGGATAAATAAATAATAAAAAATGAGGTGATATTTTCGATTATAGAAAGTCAAGCTAGACATCCATTGGTTTATTTGTTATATGTGCTTATCAAAAGATAAAATTTAATATATTAGTTGGAAAAGGGTGAAATGGGAACATGTGTCTTTTACCAATTTAAGTTAATTGATTGTATTTGATGTAATATGAAAAATGTATTTCTTATGTAAATATGACAATTATGGTATTTAGTTTTATAATTAAAGAATGAATGTTAATGAGTAAAAATATGGAATTAAATTGGTAAATGTTTCAAAAATAATATTTTTCTATTGGTAAAATGTTTTGAAATTTCTATCGGATCAACATTCTATTAAGAGGTAAGTTTACAAGTCTAGGACAACTCCATGAGTACATATTGTTAGAGTAATAAGTTATTATGCTTAATTAATTACATCACATTGATTAATTAATTAAGTCACTTATTCCTCTTTATTACTTAAGCTAAACTTAGGCACATTAATAATTAATTATTAATTATTAAGTGTGCACACTAGGGTTTCATTTAGGGTTTCCCTTTTAGAGTTTCTTGATCTCCTTCATAAGGATTGATCACATTGTAATAATTGATTCTCTTAATGCATTTTTACTGAGAGGTTTACAGAGCATTGTTTTGGCTCTTCATATCTTTTGCATGTGACAGGTATCCATCTTCCATGCAGGTGATTTTGGATTCTAACATGGTATCAGAGCTCCAGACCTGCAGCTGTCTGTTCGTGATTTGAAGATATGGCCTCTTTGTGAGTTTCTGCAAGGGTTTCCATGTGCAATTTTTGATTGAATCGGGGTAAAATTCTAATTTTCCTCAAGCATTTAGACAAACTGACTCACCATCGAAGTTCCGCAGCCACCAAAACCTCATTTTCATATAAATTTGTCTATTTTGGTGCAAGTTGGTTTAAAAGGCAAAAACGTTCGAGGTCGTGATGTACCCCCCGCAAAGACGCATTGAGGCGAAAATTCAAAAAATTCAAAAAATGCCTTTTGGGAACTCAGGCGGGCGCTGCCAGCTTCTAATGGAGACCGCCACTGCCACACCGGGCTGCCTCCTAATCGCCACCTTCGCTACACCCATCCGCGAAGCGCCGCCACCTCAAGCCTCGGGCCAGCTCGGCGTTCTTAAAATTGGCATTGGCGGTTATTGGGACCGGGCGCTTATAGCGCCTACCGTTAATTTCAAATTTCAAGGGGCCGGTTCTCACATATGGAGAACCGGGATTCGGCTTTAAGGACAAATTTCCGCCGCCAAATTTCGGTCACCCACAGACTAGTTCAATTTTGTGGCAGCGGATTGACGCCGACGGCTGTCAAATTTATGCTCGTGTTCTGCTGATGTCAGCATAACGTCATGATGACGTCATCCGTACGGCCGGTCCTCTTTGCCCCTCCTAACCCTAGTTTCTTCTAAAAGAGCAGTTTTTTTCTTTTGGCTATAACTTGGGCATACGGTATCAAAATCGGGCAAACGAGATATCGCCGGAAAGCTGGTTCCGAGCACTTTTCAGTAGTGCTATTTATTTTTTAATATTTTACTGTTTTCCTATAGTTTTTTCTGTTTGAAGTCAGATGTACATTTTATGCTTCCGAGCTCATAACTTTTTGCCACGATCTTCATTTTTTGCCTCGTTTGAAGCGTCGGAAAGGTATTAAGGAGCTCTATCTTGCTGTCTATGCACTTTTTCTGTATCTATCCCAGGTTTATCAGTTAGTCCAGATTTGGCCCGATGGGTTGTTTGGTGATTACTTGGATGTTTTGGCAGTTGGGAGAGTGCATCTTGCATCTTTGCACTTCGTTTTCAGTAATACATCTTTCAATAATTTCTTGCTGCTTCATAGATTCTAGAGTTGTTCCAGTTTAGAGTTTTCGAGTGTTCCGTGGCATCGGGTTTTCTGTTGCTTTAATCATGATTCCTTGAGTCAATCAGTGACTCTCATCCGGTTTCAGTAGTATACAGAAGAATATTTCCTTGCTTGCCTATATCAAGTTCCAGTGTTACTCTACAGAGTTCTTCCAGTGCTTCTTTGCAGCATGTAATCACATTGTAGGGGGGTTTTGTCCGACTGGGTTTTTCCTTCTCTACTCCATTATTGCATTGTAAATGGTACCTAATCGTGTCTCTTCGCTGCTCGGACCCATCTTTGCTTGCGCATCTTATTCTAGTGTTTAGGCTTCCTAAGTTCATCTTATAAAAGTTAGAGTAATAAGTTATTATGCTTAATTACACTACTGATTAATTAATTAGGTCACTTATTCCTCTTTGTTACTTCAGCTAAACTTAGGCACATTAATAATTGATTAATTATTAATTATTAAGTGTGCACACTAGGGTTTCATTTAGGGTTTCCCTTTTAGGGTTTCTTGATCTCCTTCATAAGGATTGATCACATTGTAATAATTGATTCTCTTAATGCATTTTTACTAAGAGGTTTACAGAGCATTGTTTTGGCTCTTCATATCTTTTGCATGTGACAGGTATCCATCTTGCATGCAGGTGATCTTGGATTCTAACACATATTAGTTTTTCAAGTTTGAACTTGTCCCTTACACATTGTAAGGTTTTGTTCTTCTACTTAATAGATAGTTTTTTTGTAAAAACCCCATCTTGGGCACAACATTTTTTTTTGGTTCAATTTACAAGAACTACCAACATAACCGACTAATAATACTCCAACTAGATTAGAAGTGTATATTTCAAAAGTGCTTCATTCATCTTAGTGACAACGAATCAACACCACTACTTATATGCCTATAGTCAAAACTATGGTATGGTCTCAAGGTCAAGGTCATTCCTAGACCTACAACCTAAGCCTTGAGGGTTCGTGATGACTCTGCCTACATATCCCCTCATGGGAATTAGAGGTGTCGTAGTTTTCCCTACAATATTAGAGGGAGTTATTTCTCTCCTCTTGCATGAGATCTTTGATCTCACATTTAACCCATGACTATTATTTAAGTACATGTAAGCTATCAAATTAACCAATTATAATATAAGATAACAACTTTGTCATCAAGTGTTGGGTCCATACCAAACATTAGTCTACAAACATTCGTAATATTCATGGGTGGTCATTCGTGCCATAATCCTGAAGATCATACACAAAATTTGTAATGAGCATACATCCATATACACAAGCTGAATAGCTCAAACACATTACAAGTATAGCAGTGTCTGGATCATACACATATCACAATTACAATGGTGATTAGCTCATATGTACATCACAAGTACAACAATTATTTTCATATGCATCACAATTACATTAGTGACTAGCTCCAACATATGTTGCAAATACACAGTGACAATCTCTATCATATATCACTTATACATAGTGACAAGCTCCACCATACATCACAAATACACAATAACGAGCTCCAACATACATCACATCCACAATCCCTGATTAACACATCACAATGGTTGACTAACACATCACAAGGGCTAACACATGTCCTTAATGCATCCTAGATAGAAAGAATATCAGTTCATTGTGCACTACACCATGGGTCCTATCCTTTACACTAGTCTTTTACACCATTGGACAAATGGGAAGAAGATTTTGTGCATCCCATACTACACCATGGGTTCGTCCTCAACCCCACAAGTCTAACAATTGAAAAGGGATTTGGTGCATCCCATACTACATCATGGTTTTGTCCACCATCCCAAGGGTTTCCCAAGCAGTGAACCTACCAAACTCAGTGGATTTCAACTTCAATTGCCTATAGGCCATTGGCGACAAGTCTGTCCACCCAGGAAGAAGTAGCTCCTAACATATACCACCTTGTGACCTTAGTGATATTGTCTGCTATCTTTTTCACAATCCCAGGTGACACTTGGCATCAGTCACTTTTGTGCTTATCACTGATAGCCAATGAACCCTCTCAATATGTAGTTAGCCCCATATTACCATTACCTGCACAGATGGGTCTCTACCTATGCAACTGCTACAACCGTATCATAAATAGGGTACCCCACGCTACTTGAACACCTTCATGAACTAGGTGAATTCTAACTAATCCCTAGTAGTAGCCTAGACATCGGTCACTGCTCAAATATCTCAGAGGTTCACTCTTGTGCGGGTCATACATAACATGAGTCACAATCATAATAAATAGATACACATGGGCCTATACATAAAAGACCTCTAGATATGGAGTTAAATTACACAGACACATAAGAGATACATGGAACCAACACGTGATTGACTTTACCCAACATATACATATAATCAAATACCCCTTATAAAGTAGTTAAATCCCTTAATTCACTTTGTTTAATAGAAGCTTATTATGTATTAAAAATTAATTATTAAATTCCCTTAACTTGATCATATCCATTCAATACCCATTTTAGCCTCAAATGGGAGCTTGCGGAGGAGGAAAGGTCAAACCGTGTAGGAACAATCCCTATGTGGTCACAGGGACATCCTTCACCTAAGGATTGCCTACATTTTCGCTTCCAAATGGATCAAAGTCACACGTAGTTCTTCTTACAAGATCTATCAAGGATACCTACACATTGGTCATGACACTTCCATCCACACATGCAAAATCTCAATTTAAACCTTACCGTGGTTATCATTCCTCATTCAATGCAAGCATCCCTAAACCCCTTACAATTTCCTGTCAAGGATATTGTGCCACATTTGGTATTCTAATGATAATAACATATAGTTTTCAACATAGGGTTCTACACATATTGATATTCTCTTACATGAAAGAATAAGGATTCATTAGGTTTTGATAAGAATATTGTTATCCATGATATATCTCTCCAAGCATTGAGATTCAAGCATACCTGAGTATACATTTCCATGCTAACTAGCATCAATCTAAGAATTGGTCTATAGTAAAGAGTGTACCTCCTTTGATAATATTAGTCAAAATATCGTTATCAAGCATCAATTACATCAAAAGCCTTAACGTGGGTCCAAGTGAGGGTCAAGTATAACTTTGTTCAAATTTCTAGCACACAATAGTGATCAAGGATGTACTTTTCCAATGATAGAATAATTTAGCATAGGTGCCATGTTTAAATTAAAATATTGCATATTGTATGATTAAAAATGGTTTGTCCCTTAGCCCAATATCAACAACTTCATCGATTAAAGGATAGTTTCCTTTTTATTTGATCATGCAATAATCTAGCACTAGTCCATCAAACCAACATATGAAAACATAACCCATTAACAATATTACTAATAGTATTCTTGACTTTCCAACCTCCTTTACCCTATGATGCAACCCCATATTCTTATAATTGTCTAGGTTGTAGATTGGATAATTTATTTATACTAAATATGGCTTGATGGTCAAAGTTAAGTCTTAAGAGATGTTGGATAGCATGATCTCATAGGGTTTATCTCTTAACTTGATTTCTCTAGAAGAGAGTCACATAATGTAATTCATTTGAAGGAAATGGGATTAGATTATCCAAGTACTTGAAATGACTACCTTTACTAAATTGTCCCACTACTTCTTTTATTAAGTAATGGTAGCAATGTTGAGATGAATCATTACATAGGTTCCAACATGAGGAACATTCAATTACATCATTTGATATATTTAAGCTCGGTTCACATATGCTTGCATCATTTTTAAGGAGAAACAAATCTATATAATTATGTTGTCTAACATAGTGGAATTTCTTCATGATTTTCACATGCATTTGCATATTTGAGTTAAGATACATAGGAATATTAAATGCTCCCTAATTCATCCAAGTGAAGATATGAATTTCTTTATTTATTATAGTATTTTACATATCTCTTGTCATAACTATCCTTATTTCCAATGACCTAATCATAAATATTAGAGTCTATTACTTTTACTCGGTATTCATCACATATCTTCCCATAAAGATTAGCTTTGATTTAATAAAGTTTATATGTAACATTTAAAAGAATAAATATAAGTTATGTCAAAGGCGTTGTTGGAAGATGAATTACTCTGAGAGGCGGGGTAAATCAAAGTAATGTACAATTTTTTAAACTTATAACTTCATGAGAAAATTAAAAGATGACCTTAAGACAACTTTATGAACCCTCTTAAATTGCAAAGTGAACTCTAACAAATCAAAAAGCTTTTAGCAGAATGACAAATTGACAAAAGACAATGACAAAGCATGTTATTAATTGTTCATGTAAACTTGTTTGAACAATTCCTTTTAATGCTTTATTTTCACAAGACTTCATAAACACTTTCATAACAAAATGAAATGTTTAGTCAAGTATCAAAGCATTGCATGAATTTTAATGACAAATGATAGAATGAAAACTTTAACACTTAAGCATATGGGTGGAAACACAAATGCACAGATTTCACCACATAACACATTATTTTCCTGAGTGGAAAAACCCTCTTGGGGTATAAAAAACCACTCAAATAATTCCTTTTATTATTATAGCACCAACTCAATCAGGAGCACCAACTCCATTATTACAAGAGCACCAACTTTTTACAGTTTAGGAGCACCAACTCCTTTTATCATTTTTGAATAATATCAATGATTCAGAGGGTTTCTCTATTTCAATAACACCTTTTACAAAAACTAACTAGTATACACAATACCCTAAGAATTCAAAAGAAAATTAGAATCCTTAAAATATCAAGTACAACAATATAATAACCTACCTCTCAAAGATTTTCAATATTTCAAATACATATAATCAGATTGGATTAAAAGTCATCTCTATTTTTCCTCTCTTTGTCTATTTAGGTTTGAAGACCTTTGTATATATATACAGAAATAATGTCAAACTAATTTCCAACTATCTTTCTCATAACTAATTTTCAAATCTACGACTGCCATTAGGGTTTCCAAACAACCCTTTACAATGATAGCATTTTCTTTTCAAGACAATAATAATTATATTTTTCCCTTTTTAAATATTTTTATATCCAAGCAATGGCTAAAAGTAATGCTTATCAATGTAAAGTTGTGTAAATCACTGAAACTCTCGAGTTCAAACTCGAGTAATCAAAAAACTGAAATGCAGTTATTTACAACTACTTTTATATTTTCTTTTCAAATCAAGCTTTTAAAAGAATACCAAACATATTTACCATTTTTCGAAATGTTGAACTAGAAAAGAAAGAATGAGAGCAAACTGAAAAATGTTTTGCAATCTTCATTTTGAAATGAGAAAGATATTGTCAAAATTTTACCTTATTTTATGTCGGCTAGATGTCAAATAGAAATCTCATACAATTTGTCACATTTACCTTTATTTCCAATTGCGAAACAAACAACTATCTTTCTATTTATTTCTTCTCTATTAGCTCCAGGAAGCATCCATTCTTCCTTCCTTCCATGTTAGCTAGGGTTTCCCAATAACCTTCTTTGAAAATCCTTACACTATCCTTTGTCCAACAAAATAATCATTTGGAGTCTACACAAAAAACAATGAATATGTTTTTAAGTCTGAGATACCCATAATGTTGTTGCTGCCAAGCCAATCTATCAACATGTTCACTATTGTCCGCGTGAGTCATGAATGCCTTTGACTATTCCAAGTTTCCCAATGTCTAGGCCGATACAAATAAAAATTCATGAATATGAACATTATGTAATATGGTAAGCCCGAGTATAAGCCAAAATATATATTATAATGTTACAAACCACATCACATTTGAAATATGAAGAACCCGACTACTCCAAGTCAAATCCATGTATGTCTTTATCTTAATGCCACCAAATATAGCATATATTCACTATGTGAAACACAAGAAGCCCGATATCATGCTATGTGAGATTCAATACAATGTCATTGCCATGTTAAACATAAAAAATCCCAATACAATATCACTTTAAATATTGTTGCCAAATAAGCATTTAGCCCGATGATAATTTAATATCATATGCAAAATGTGAAGGGCTCGATCAATAATAAAGACAAGTATTTGTGAAGACCAATGCTAACCTAAAATCCAAGTATTCACCTTTGTGTATCAACCAAGATCTATAAGAATGCATGCTAGAAAACTTCACACAAGGTGAAGCACATTTTTTAAATACCTTGCGAATACAAACAAATCTCATAACTGGATTTCAACATTACCTTCATCTATATATTCCTTATCAATGCCATGTAATCACTAAAATCTGAACATGCCAAACAACCTGTATGAAAGAATAACCCCATGTAATATATATATCCTCTACACATGAATCCAACATGATCAGTACCACAAAACAAAACTGAAAGTAAACCATCCAAATCATTGTCTACAAAGTACTGAATATACCAAGTACTAAATACAATAATAACCAAATGCACCAAAAGTTGAAGCCTGAGACCATGTACATCAACTGCCTATGAAGAAGTTACACTACCAAAGCTTGTTTTGAAATCAAGGACAAATAATCACAACAACTGAAAGCCAATAGGCATATCCTATTTGAACAAGAGAAAGCTAAAAATTAGCATCAATGGCTTGTATCATCTACCTTACCATGCCAACAATTGAAAGTCTTTCAACCATTGATTCACACATCAAATATCTACTACAAATATCGCATTGAATGAACTAGAGGACCATTTTCACTTTATCACTACCACAACCAAGTGTCATTTTTTTCTTGGTTATCAACGTACTAGATAGATGTGCCACAACAAGAAAACATGTTGGCCATTTAAAAGGGTCCAAAGCGTCAATGAAGAGACAGGGTTCCCACTGCCAATGTTGAATGTTTGCAAGAGTTTCACCATAATGCTCTTCAAATACATCTTCACCTTGCTCTGTCCCTCACGATAATTTATGGAATTGCATCTTGAATGGTGTCAGAGGCCATGCACTACTACTTCCTTTTCCTGCATAGGGCCACATAACTCCCCTCATTAATGTTTGTTAACTTAGAGTTCATAGAGCAGCGGTTGAATAATATGTCTACTAAGTACCTGAGGTTCCAGACTTTCCCAAATGGTCTTCCACTAGACCATGGCCACACTTTGAAGTTGTCGAAGCTTTGTGAGTCCCTACAAAAGCATACCCCATTTCATGTCAAGAATATTGTCAAAAGCCTATGCCACCGCTAACAATCATCATTACAGATGGGGTATTCTCTTTTACTCAGCAAATCACCGACAAATTTGGTGTACCCAAAGTTACATTTTGGACAACTAGTGCCTGCGGTTTCTCTACCTATTATTGTAAGGAAGCAAAGGTGTGTGAAAATGCTTCCTATGCTAACCTTGAGAAGAGGATTATGCAAATTTCAAATAAAATATTTCAGTGATTTGAAGAAACACATAATGCCATAAACAATAAAACCATAACACAGTATTTTATGTGGGGAAAACCATTTCATGAGAAAAACCCCACACTCCAAAACCTGCACAATGTATTATCAAATCTTGAAACATATTACAACACACTTGCAATGCAAGTTCTTACATAAATCTTCACCTCAACTCAATTTAGAGGAATTTCAGCAACATTCCAGCAACATATAGACTTACAAACTAACTCTCACATTTCTCTCACACAAATGACTATCTCAAAGTACCAATATATAGAGTTACATTACATATGTGAATCTTCTAGAGATAAAACTTTTTTTTTCAGAAAAACTATAATAAAATCTTTTAACAATCTTATCTCTATCTCCATATAAAAGATACTTCTCAAAATAGCCACTTTTCACCTATCACAAAATATTTTATTCTTGGCTTGCTTTATTTTTTATTCCCATGCAAGGTTGAGACACTTCTTCTTCTTTTATTCATTTTTATCTTTTTGTTTTAAAACACTTTATTCCTAACAATTATTATATGCCTCTCCTCATTCACCAAGGTTATATCCATCTCAAAGGTAATCAAATTTCCTGCTTTTCTTATAGTGATTTATGTATAAGGACTTGTTTTTGTTGATTTTCCTCTACATTAATAAGTGGCGGTGAATGGGTTACAGACGACACAAGAAGCTGCAAGAATGATGTCATCACTTGTATTCCTGAAATGGAAGCTCTGCATGTGAAAGATCTCCCTAGCATTCTGACAATAACTGACACTGTCGATTATATGTTTCAGCATCGGATGAGGGAGGCACAAAATAATCATCAGGCTTCCCCAGTCTTGCTTAACACCTTTCAAGAGTTAGAAGGATTGATGTTGAAAGATCTGAACTCTAAATTCGGTGATAACGTGCTCTCTATCTGTCCACTTTTACTCAGCTCTGTGTGCTATGGCGATGTGACTGCCGACACAAAAAAAAAGCATATGGAATGAAGAATTGTCGCACGCCTCGAATGGATGGAAAACTAAAACGAATCATTAGTTATATATTTGTGCTTCAAAAGTATCACTGTGAACATGTCAGACGAAGAACTTGTGGAGTTTGCGTGGGGTTTGGAGGGAAGCAATCAGCCATTCTTGTGGGCCATCGACCCTGATCTTGTCCAACGCAGCTCTGACGTTCTACCTAGTGAGTTTATGGAGAGAACAAAGGAGCGAGGGTTTTTTGTTAGGTGGGCACTGCAAAGTAAGGTTTTGCCTCATCCCTATGTGGGAGGATTTCTTACGCATAATGGGTGGAACTCCACAATTGAAAGCATAAGCTCGGGTGTGCCTATGATATACTGGCCATTCTTCTCATAGCAGCCCACAAACGCGAGATTTGTAAACGATGTTTGGAAAGTCAATTATGAAATGAGGGCTATTGGTTTAGTCAAAGTCGATGGAACCTCTTACAACA
>VDFB02058242.1:669275099-669296375 GCA_007258455.2 Sequoia sempervirens | reverse complement strand
GTCTTTGAAGATTTTGTTGCTTTAAATAATTTCCTGTGAATGCCTTGTATAGTTGTACTATTATAAAATAGGTGCCTCGACAAAGATATCTCTTGACGTATTTTGCATATATTAATAAATAATATATATATGCTAGTAGCATTTGCAGCACAACATGAAAGACAATATTATAATTACTTTTAGTTATAGAATTATAATCCTAACCCTTCTAATTTTTAAAATCCATAAAATATTTATTATCTATTTAGTTTTACTAATTATCTAATACAATTAAATTAAATTAAATATTCATATTAAATTACCAAACAATTATTACTCAGAAATTTGGCAAATTAACAAATAAGATCTATATAAAATCAACTTTTCTATTTTTTTTCTTTGTGTCCAAATCATTTCATTTTCAAAAATTATACTAAATTCTAGATATCATAATTAAACACAAAACTTTATTCTATTATAATCCTAATCCTAGTTAAACCCTAACCCTATTTGCCTCTAACCCTTACCCTAATTGAACACTAAATCTAATTGTAATTGACCACTAAGCATAATTGAATTCTACCCTAACCCTAACCCTAACTCTAACTAAACCCTAAACCAACTCTAATCAAAGCCTAACCCAAACCTACTTGATTCATAATCCCAACCCTAACCCAAACCTAATTGAACTTTAAAAGTAACCTTAATTAAGTATTAATCCTAATTGAACATTTATTGAACACTAGTCCTAATTGTACCATAACCCTAACTTTGAACTATAGTTGAACTCTAATCCTAACCCTAACACTAATTCTTATCCTAATTGAACCTCAACCCCAAGCCTAACCTTAACCTTAACCCTATTTGAACTCTTATTGAATTCATAACCTTAATTAAACCCCAACCTCATCCTCAATCCTAACCCAAATTGAACATTGATTGAACCCTAAACCTAACCCTAAATGAACACTAATCCTAATTAAACTCTAACTTTTTAGTTGAAAATATTAAAGTGCCTTATATTTTCCCATTCATCATCATTTATTGTTCAATTCCTAATAGAACTCCAAAAATTTATACTTTTATAATGTTTTAATACACACCTAATATTAAGGGTTTAGAGTTTAAGGGTTAAGGGTTTAGGGTTAAGGGGAGAGAGATAGAGGGAGTGAGAGAGTGACCCATTTACATATTATTCTTTTATTCTTTGTCAATTAAATATTTAGTTACCCATTTACCGTTAGCATAAATGACCCAAGAATTTAATAGAATGGAATACTCATATAATACCTTGCATTATGGAGTTCAACTCTTTGATATATTACTAACTATCAAATCCTTTGTAAATAATTGTAAACTTATTACTCCATTTAAGCATTTAATTGCTTTTCTTGAATAAAAAAATAGACACACAACTAAACAAATTCTCAAAAAAAGAATGACAACATCATTAACATTTCATTCAAAATTCACTCAAATCCACATAAAGAGAGAAAATATATTAGAATTATACGTTTATTCATGCTTATGAGTCATATCTACATACAATTTAAGATAATTTGCATATATTCATCTAAAACTCAAAACAGGCTATCTATTCTATTATGTTTGCTTGGGGTTTTAATAGCTAATGGCACCATAGATATCACTTCCTCATCAGAGGACATCTATCTTTCTACCCATATATTCAACTCAAAACCTAGCTAGAGCTTTTCATTAGTTCTCTCCCTACAAATGAGCCTTGAATTCCCTTTTATATGACAAGGGAGCAACAAGCTTCGGGCTCAAATGTAATTTCACAACAAATTTTCATTTGAACAAAATCTCCATTGCATTTGACTTTCATTTCAAAACTTCCCACACATTGAATCTATAAAACATAGTGCATGAACTAGGGAAAGCTAAAAGAAAAGGGAACACAAATTGTCATCAAAATCCCCTTTCTTGCTATCCACGCAAAAAAACCAAACAACCAAATTTCCATGAAGGCACCACAGTAACTTCTTATTTACCCACCACCCTGCCCTTACCAACACTTAGACCCTGGTATACATGCCCGCTTCTAGTTGTTGCCCAATACAGTAGGCTCTTACCCTTGTCTTCTTTCTTGTCCTTGCCCAATACGGTTCCAGTCGGTCTACTTGGGGTTTTAACAGCCAATGGCACCATAACTATCACTTTGTCATCAGAGAATAGACCATGATTGAAGAGAGGTAAATACCGACAGCAGTCAGAGTTAGTCTTAGTTACATCATCAGAAGTGTTGCTCGTAAGGTCAATGGGCAAGTGTTGGCATCCATAGGAGCCATGCCCATACCTTATTTTCCTACCAACACTTGTAATAGAGCACACCAACTGCTTGCATTTGTCATCTACCAGTTGAGCAACAACATCCTGGAATTGCAACCTTCTACTGCATCTAGTGGGCACAAGCCTGGGCTTCTCAACCAAAGCACCTTCCTGAATAGTAGGACTGAGCTTTTGTGAGCTCAAATGAACAAACCTCCTTACTGACTTACTCATTTTCTCTTCTCAAACAAGCACTCAAACTTGACTAGACTCAGCCCACAAAGTGTTCTAACTGCTACAAGAAGGACACTATTAGCAATTAATTCCTCTTGTATTTATTGTGCAAGGTAATGGAAACCTTCATCAATGCTTAGTAAAAATGCATGTGAAAACATGGAAATTTGGCGGTGTGTGTATTGTCACCATTTAACTAGAGCTACATGAGAATCCATAGATAACCCTACATGATTGCCAACAACAACATCTTCACATAGATTGAGATCGATGTGACTACACAAGCAAGGAATAATTCATTAATGCTTCACCAGTTGTACAATAAAATGATCACCATGTGCCATTTTCCAACTTTAAATACTGCTCGCTAATCTCTTGAAGAGTTGGCAGATCAAATGGTTTATCTCAGGCTAACTCAATTTGACAACCAATGAAGCATCGTTCACCTTCCTCGTGACCAATAACATTAATCCATCTCAAAAACCAACTACCATGTCGGTAGGTCCTATGCACCTTGCAAACCGAACGGTTGGAGCTATGCATCGCAATCTCGTTGACCTCATGGCTTTTAACCAACCTTCATCCTCATCCTGCGAGCTAGCAGGGAATGACAGAGATTTACATTAGCTTTTGATCTTGGTTGTCGATCTAAAACCATGGGTTATGAGCTCAATAGTGGAGATTGGGCCCCACATTCCATACAGGACACACATCTGCCTTTTGCTAACCTCACAAAAATAATAGGGTGACACCTTAGGTCTGCGAGTTGGCAGGGTACGATCGAGATCTTCTCCCATATCTTTGAGTCTAAAAAAATACACATTGCATGGTTAGTATTTAATGAAAGGCTTTGGCTAAGTTGTCAGTGACATGACCACTGGGGTTAATGGCTTAGGCTTACATCATCGGATTAAAATTAAAACCCAACTTTTATTTTATTACTTTATTTCCTCTACAGGGTTTTATTTCCTAAGTCTCGATTGGCCCCATGTTTCATCTTTTAGAAAACAACTTATGTTGTTGTTTTTCGTCCACCTAGTAATGCCCACTTCTCCTTCTAATGAATGTTTTATTTTACAAGGGTTGATTTATTGTTGTCGTTGATCTATTTCCTGTGGATATCAACGATGCCCATCATCCCATGATCAAGAATTGAAGGATCACGAAATCACGAGCGGACGCCACATGTCCTATCTGAGGGATCAAATTTGCACTATCGCTGACCAATTTCCATTTGATCTGAGTCATTCCCTACCATCCCATGATGGTGCTTGGGTTGATTGTGAAATCACGGGCAGGCGCCACGTGTTTCATCCAATGAAGCCTAAAGAGTAAAGGAAACACTAGCCAGCTTTAAATGTATTAAGGGGCGGATTACTAAAGTGTTCTCGAGACACACATGTTCTAAATTGACAGATATGCTATAATCTCACTGGAAAAGCTGCTCGAAGGTTAACGACATGGCTGGCGACTGTGTTAAAGGAATGAGATCATTGATGCTCAAGATCATTGGTTGCCCGCCATCGCGTGATCAATATTTTCAAGATTGCGATATCACAGGCATTTGCCACGCGGACTTCCTTCATAGTGTATGGTAAGGTGGGCCCCTTATCATCATGTTTCCAATTATGTCAGCTTGTTTTGAAAGTGGTCGTCAATGATTTGATCAAGCTGAAGAATCGACAGCTCGAATTTAAATTTGCATCAAATATGGTTGGAGTCGTTCATGCAGTGCGAAATTGAGCTTTAATGGCAGATGAGACACTTGTTGTCATGATTTGATCGACAATAAAATCAATTTTCCTGCTTGGTCTGTATCCCAAAGCATTCAACTATTTCGCAGAGCAGTTTTAGAGCCGAAGGTAGAATTGCGAGTTTCTATAGCCAAAATTTGGGAGTTCTACGAATAAAGCCATGAGTTTATTTTCTGTGTCTCTCGGTCATTTTTGCATTTGAATTGGGGAAAGGATTAGCTGGATGTGTTGTGAGCTTGTTGATGAATGTGTTAGGGCTATAGTTTAATTATAGTTTTGAGAAATTGCAGTGTTTTCTTCTATAATTTTCTATCTCTAGTTAGTCCTAGTTATTTGAATTATAACATTGTAAAGAAGCCCTAGTTTGTCCAAGATGGCACCACCCAAGCAACATTCTGGTCAGACTGAATATTTGAAATGAAATATGTATGATGATTTCTTGGATCAATTTCCCTTGTCAACGAATGATAGGAGGAAGGGATTGGTCCTAATGCGAGGGAAAATCCTGGGGGAAGGGTTAGTGTATAATTGTTCCAACATTGTTGATGTTAGGGTTCCCCTCACTATCTTGGAATTGTTTAGATTGTGGTACGAACAAAGGAATTTTCCTCACCCTTTCTCAAATGGATGGATGTATGATATGGGGAAGCTAGTGGTACCAAATGTATTTCCTGATGTGGACATCCTTAGGGCAGTGGCAACAAGATATGACCTTGTTACACAAATAATCAAGGACAATGATGGAAAGGTTCTATTGAGCCTTAACAGAGAAGAGGTCCAACATATTTTTGACTTGACTAAACCGAGTGAAGACTTGGCTCCTATCAACCTTGAGGAAATGAAGCAAGAGTATACAAAGCTGAAATCTTTTTTTAGAGCAAGGTTGCTTCCACCTCATCTGGCTAAGGCAGGAGGTTCAAAATCTCATATCAGCCCTACTGACCAGGAACCTTTCAAATTAAATTGTTTTGCAAAACATTTCTTGGCCACTTTCTATTCTTTATGTCATATTTTGGGTTTCAGTCCTAGTACAGTAATGCCCATTGCTTATATGTTCATGGGGGTGCAAATACAAAACCCTAACTTCTCTGTGACCTATGACTTCACTTCTTTCCTGGCTGAGAGGATGCATGAAGGATTGTCAAAGCTGCAAAACAATGATACCGACACTCAATTCTTTTGGTATTCTATGCTAATGCATATGTTTTTGTTTAAGAATTTTGAATTTTTCTCTGAGAGGATGAAATTAAGGCAATTAGTTGATGGAGAAAGATTGTCAGTACATATATGGGCTGCAGATTTATCTTGTAATAAAGAAAGCACTATTTATGTGCAATTTGATACTTTTTTTACTTCCAGATTAAGGCCTAGATTAATGGTGAATATACCTAGGATCCCTGAGGAATTACATGATTTCCTTAGGCCAAAGCAAAGGAAGCCAAAATTGAAGGTTTAACATAACTGGGATGACATTATCCCATACCCAGTCAGCACTATCTTGACATTATCCCATACCCAGTCAGCACTATCTTGAGAGTATATGGTTTTCAGGGAGCCCCTCATATATTTCCATACAATGTGCCACCAAGAGTGGAATTTGCAGAAGTTATGTGGCAGATAGGTTTTATTCATGAGGACAACCTCACTGGAAGGGGTAAGGGAACATTTTTCCCAGATTATACAGTGGTGTCTGATTTTGTATTTTCAAAAGGAGGGTGGATGCATTTTGATAATTTCTTTCATGACTACCATTTGAGTTGTGGACCAAACTGGCAGCATGATCCTGAGGGTTTTTTGCTCTTTTCAAACAAAGAATAAAAGCTGAAAAATTTGTGCATGAGTTCAATTTCCCTGAAGATTTGATTAGAAATAAATTTGATTTGAATAGACAGGAGTTGAACAAGGATAAATTGATAGCTTATGGTAAGCTACTAGATGTTGTGCACAAAATGGATCCAAAATATGATCCACTGTTAGAGTTCAATCCCCACCATAAGAAAATTGATTTTCTGATGGAAAACTTCAAGGAAATTATGGGCACATTGAGGACAAGAAAGGTAAATTTAGAATTGAGTCTAGGTGTACAAGAGCAAGGTTCCAAACCAATTGAAACAAGGCCAGCATACTAGCCTACGGAAAGGTGGCCCATTTACAAGAGGAAAAAGGATAGTAGCAGTGATGAAGAAGAAGTGGATAGAAAAGGAAAATAGATTATGAAAGTGCCTTCACAACCAAGTCCAAAATTCAAAGTTCTTAGGAAAATCAAAATTATTAATTTAGAATCATCACTGGAAGACAATCCCTCATCACCACCATCCGAGCCAAGCCCTAAGAGGAAAATAATTGATCAACCACAGGAGGATCTGATTGATGAGATTATTGTTATTGATCAAGACATGCAAGTTGGTATGCCTTCCCCTCCTAGGAAAGCTAAATTAGTTTTATATGATTTAGATATGAAAGGTAAAAGTGTACAAGATGCAAGAATGGAGGCATGCAAGGAGTTTCTAGATGACAATACATTTGTAAAAACTCCTGTATTTTTGCAATTGGTATGGAGGATGAAGTTTGAAGAGTATCAAGATAAATGTAGGCAGAGAAGAGAACTAAGGCCTGACAGGTCAGACCAGGACAATGATGAGGAGGTAAAATTTAAATTAATGGAAGAATTCAAGAACATCACTCCTGAAGAAGGAAGAAAACTGGTGAGTCAGGCTAGCGTATTAATTCTACCTGAATGGGAGATTGCAGATGTAGTAGCCTTTAATGCTATTCTGAAGTCTAAGAATCCCTTTCAAGACTCTGAAGAAGAGGTCAAGGAAGCATTGCAAAACTCTGCTTTTAGTGAGGACTATGAAACTCTGGCAATTTGGGCATTGGCCCCACAAGGGAGAAAACTAGATGTTTCTGATATTAATCCAAATTTCAAGGGAGGATTGATAATAAAGAGAGCTTCAAAGACCTCAACCACTGAGGCTACTAATTTGACTATGAATGTGGCCAAATTGACCCAAAAGACTGTTGAAAGGGAGGAAGCTAAAAGGAAGAGCTTAATGGAAAAATATAACCTTTTGATTGAGGAGTACAACAAGATGCAGCAAAAAAATGTTGAATTGCAAACTAAAGTGGAGAGGTTTAGGTATAAGCAGATTGGGGAGACATCAAGTGCTCCAAAAACCAGTATATTACCTTCCACGGCAAGGCCAGTGCCTTCTGCTTCTCCAATTGTTTCCACACTAGGATCTCCCAATTAGAATCCTATCCTCACCCTTTCTTTATAGGAAGTTGAAGAATAAACAGAGTGCTCTGTCGATCCTACAAAGAAGTAGTTCTTGCAAAAAATTGATGAATTGCAGGCATCATTAAAGAAAAGTGATGAAGGATCTCTCTTAAAGCAAAAGGAAATTGTTACTACTGTTTTGAGGCATTTAAATGAAAAGGTTGATAGCAAATTTCTATCTATATATTCTTTATATTATTTTCTATTAGTAGCAATAAATAATATTGATAGGGATCAGGAAGTAGTGATACCAATAATTGAAAATTTCTTCCCTTGGGCCAGTGATCTGGATATCATGTATAAGGCCTCAAGATTTGATATGAATAATAGGCCGCAATCATTAAAGCCTACTCATGTGTTAGTAAAATCATTGCAAGTTTTTCAGACCTTATCAGATAACTTGAGTAGGAAGATTAGGGAGTTGGTGAAGAATTTCAATGATTGGGGTAACACATTATTACCCGATATAATTGATGAGCAGGGGAAAATTAGGTCATTTCAATAATGGAAGGATCAAGCAAGTGAGGCCATCAATGATTAAATCAATTCAATTTGTGATGACTCAGACTATGATTTGTTGGTGAGTTATATGGAGAAAATTATTAGTACCAGCTCATTTTTAGAATCTTTTGAAAGGGACATGAATCAAGTAGCGGTAAAATACACACCTAATAATACCAAGGTGGATGAGGTAATTAATTTTGATTGGCCGATTGATGACGAGTACTAGAATTGGTTAACTAAATATTTGACTGAGGAGGAGTAAAAGGAGTGAACTACTAATAGGTGGTAGATCAAATGTTGCAGTTGCAACGGTTCTAGTTTTGTGTTGATGGCTTTCTCAATGCAGTTTTCTTGTGGTTTTTTGCATCAACGTTCCTCAGCTGATATGATGAACAAGAATATTTTTCAAGGTGGTGGTTGTTGTGACAAATTTTGGAATATCACCAAGTGCTCCAATTGACTAGTGACAGGTGTACTTTCTGGCCTGGTGTTTGTTTCCTCCTTCATTTTCTATAAGAAGGATTTCAAGGCCAAAAATATGGGTTAGCAAGTTAGATCATTTTTGTCAATTCTAGGTGAAGTTGCAGAGTGAATTGTAAAGTTTGATGGTTTTAGAGAAATGGAATTTAGGTTTTGATTCATTATGTAACAAGTTTTGAGTTCATAGAGATTTAATGTTGTATAATAGTACTAGCATTTGAGTTGAAATGAAAATTCGAGCTCATGTCTCTCCATTGTACATGCATATCTAAACTTTGAATGAAATAACTAAGGGTTGTTTTATCCATTTCACTGTTGTGGTGTGTATGATTCTATTTTAGCTTTAATTCAAAGAATTAATTAAAATGCTTGAATGGGATTATAGGCGGATATGTGTTGTATAAGGATTTGATAAGTAGTCCTAGGTTAGAATGCATACTGATGAAATTGTAATCCAATATTTTCAGGGATCTTATATGCAATGTATTAAATCTGTTATAAACCTCTAGATGCTTATGAATTTGACTCCTGCAATGGATATATGGCACTGATCTAAGTTGTAATTATTAGTGTAGTTCAATATTTGTTTGTATTTTCCTAAAGCTTGCTACAAATTGCAAATCATTGACTATCTTATACAATGGATTGTGTTTAGTTATCTTATGCTCCAGATAGTTGATATTGTCTATGAACAACCAATTCTAGTTGATATTATCTTATCGTGTTGAACTATTAAGTGAGATCATTTGCTATTGTTAATGTTGTTTATAATAATGGTGCAGAGGTTGTAAACAAATTAAGGATCACCCTCTCAGGTCTTGCAAAGCTCGAAGTGTGGGAGGCTTTTAAAGTCCTCGTCAGTTGGTCTAGGTCCTTTGAGCTACCTTCGATTGGAATTGGCAATTCCATAGGTAGATTACAAGACAAACCTGGTTACATTGTAAAAAGAACCAACATACATGTCAACCACTGAACAACCACCTATACAACTAACTTTTTAATGTTTTATGACCACATGAAACATAAAACACACTAATTTCAAGGTTGTTAACATCACTATTGAATTTTTTTAATTTTTTGAACTTTCAAACATTAAAAAGTATATCATTAAATTAATTATGTAATGGCATAAAAATTAAAAACATCATGAATTAATTATGTAACCACATAAGTCAAATATAATTCTATCAAGAAATTAATATCAAATAGATAATATAATTGCATAACTTATACATTTCAATGTCATTTATCTTCTTCTTCATCCAACTCTTTGTATGTATCATCCGATCTAGATTTGACATTATAAGGATTGGTCATATCATCATCATCGTCATCGATATCAATTTTGATAATTTCATCATCCACACTAATATCATCTTCATGAACATTAACTCGTACATCATCATGATCTAGTTCCTCCTCTTCGACATCTTTGTCAGGGACATCATCAACTAATTGTTGATCCTGATCATCATCTGCATCATCTTCTAGTTCTTCGGTATCTTCTTCTTCCACCACATTATACTTTATCGGCCTTCCTCTTGGATCATGTCTAACAAAAAATAACCAACCTGGTTTACCTGGTACCTCTGAGTAAAATACCTGCTCACATTGGCTTGGAAGAACATAGGGCTCATTTCCAACTTGCTCGATCAACCTTGTATTAACCATGGTAAATCCATTATCATGTTCAATAACAGTTCTCTCAGGATCATTTTCATTCAATCATAGCATGTACCATAGGACGACGAACAAAATTAATCTGAAGGAATTAAAGTCACACTCAAGTATATCATCCAAAATCCCATAGTATCAATTTTCTAAGACTTTTGGATGTATGTCACTTTTAGATGAAACATTAGTCACCTGAAAGACTGCAGTTATACTAGAATCGCAAGTTTTCTTCATGTCATCCAACATTTTAATTCAAAATTTATGACCATTGCACCACATAGCCTTGTGGTGTTTCTACAATATGTCAAACATGTAAAATTATTGCAATATCGTGGAGTTGATAAACATATTTATTCTTGGCCAAATGTATGCAAAGAAAACAATCTCAACATATATATACATCAATATACTTGAAAATAATTAAATAATATGGGTGATTAATATATTTATATGTACCTATTTATCTCTTAAACCATATGTTAAATCAATTTCCCTGTGTAGCATTGGAATCTCTATTACAATGAGCTTCTTTAACCAATGAAGCCACACCTTCCCATGTTAATGCGCAACCAGATTGTTGGCATTGTTCAATTCATACTATCATCCAATCAAGATTGTTGGTGACATACAAATATAGTGCATCCCACTCTCGACCAACTATATCAAAACAAATTAAAATTCACAAACAACGTATAATTAGTTAAATACCACAATATACGACCTTAATTTATAATTGATATATATTGAAGATTAAAAATTAAATAAGTACAATATACATAAAAACCATATGTAAAATTTATTCCAATTAATCTTCGACCATCTTATAATTACCTCCCACTTTCCTCAATCAACCTTTCCCCATCAGGTACTCCCCTATGAATTTGTTAATGGAGTTGGGATCCCAAATGCGATCTACATAGATCTTTGCTGCAAACTTAGGAAGCTATTCACTAATGTACACCATGGTTTGGTATACCATATATCCTTCCACCATAGAACCCTCAGGATGTGCTCTTTTTCTAACCAAAGCCTTCAAAAATTTCAAGTGCCTCTCAACCATCCACATTGACCTTGTGTGTACAAGTCCACACAGTTCAATCTTCTCAACTTGGTGTATGAGGTAGCGTTCTTGTTCATTGAAAAATATTGAAAGTAGACACTTTTGCATTTCACACATTAGACGAGGAATTTTTCTCTTTTAATAATTTATATCTTCTTTACGGATTTCTTTAGATGACAACCATCTACAAGTGATTGAAGGTGTAAATATATTAACGAGATTTAACAAAAATATATAGTATATTACATAACAAGTAAAACAAATGGCAATTATAAGATGTATACAATGAATTGAATAAATCTCGCTACTTACCTCATATATTTTCCAAGATCATATATAACTTGCTTGACATCGTTGTCAAAGATGTCTGGGAGAGATAGAGGTAGAATGTACTGCAACAATTATAAAATGATATTTTCATTATTTTTCCAAAAGTAGTAAACACAATACACTGAAAAGTACATGCATTATACAAGTGTATATAATATACCAGAATAATTACCTTAATTAAGGTATGCCAATCATGTGTTTTCATCCCTAACCAAAATTCAGCTTTCTTTGTTATTATATTGTTTATGTTCATAGCAAATCCTATGGAAAATCAAATTTTTCATATGACTTCTTTTATAGCATTGATTTGTTGCTCTATTAATAACCAAGGAAGGGCACTTATATTAATTTGGTCTCCATCGCTATTTATTTGAATGACATTTTTCATTACATGATTGGCTTCCTAAATGTCACTACAAATTTTGACAATTTTTTCTTTGTCATGCCTTCCATCCAATATTTTCCATAACGTTTCTATTATATTCTTTCCGATATGCATTGTATCAAAAAAATACACAATTTGTAGCTGCTCATAGTAGGGCAACCTACTACATTGTCTGGGATAACTTTTCAGTTCCCGTGGAAGCCGGCCATTAATGCCTTGACAACCTTCATGAAGCATATAAGTTAAATAAATTAACAACGACAATCATTTTCAATTACAACATAAGTAAACACAACACAATATAAAAATATAAATTCAAAACATATCATATATGATAGATAAACAATTTGATCCAATGTATAACCTTGATAATTAATTCTATTATATTCCAACTTCCATAGGCAAGGTGTCATTCTTCATGGTTTTGATGTAGTCTCTTCTTTCCCATTGAAAAGATGTTTTTCAATAGTTTGATACTTATGATTTCTATGGAGGAAGTTCTCATACTCATCAAACACTTGCTTTCCTAAATTTGTTGAATGACGAGATTTCATCTTTGGACCACAAATTGGACATGCAAATTTTCCCTTTGTTTAAAAACTTGCAAGATCATATATAATTGGATTAAATATGTCAATTTTTATAATTATATATAATGAATATATTATTTTTAAAATATGCACGATATCTACTTCATCAAATTAATTATTGTTAAAGTGCAGTTGAACGTTATAACATACCACAAAAATGTGTTAGCCTTGGGGCATCATGAATTGTCCATACAAGCATTGCATGGAATTGAAATTGTCTTTGTCCTATTGGTCTAGAGACGTCATACATAGTGACGCCATTCCATAACTTTAGTAACTCATCGATAAGAGGCTCGATATAATATTTATATCTTTAACTTGGCACTTACCTAGTTGAATGAACATAAATATTACATAATTATTATAACCATTTTACTACAATATATATAAATTAATGTACATAACTATTAAATGAAAAAAATATAAGTCATTATGCAACAAATAAGACAAATGAAATGCTACTACGTTAAATAAAATTGATGTAAACAAATACCTGAAACAATCATTGACAACATTATGTGCTCCCTCTTTATTGACATCCATGGAGGAATGTTATTGTTGATAACAAAAACAAGCCACACTGAGTAAATAGATCTCAGCTCTCCAAATGGATTGACACCATCTGCTACCAATAAAATTCTGAGATTACGAGGTCATTCTTTAAAGTGTGGTCATTTTTCCTGCATGTCCCTAAATGAAGAACCACCCATAGGCATTCAAAGAATGTCATCTCCACTTCTATTCTGTGCATGGTAATCTATAAATTACGCTAAGCTTTTGCACCTAAATAATCATTGCATATGTGGAATAAAGGGAATATAACAAAGAACCTTGCGAGGCACCTTTTTTGTTAGTTGATCTATTCGATATCTACTGATATGACATTCTGGATATTCTATTGCAAATTCATGTTATTTATAATATATAATATGATTATTGGGACATGCATCTATTGTTTGATACTCCATTCTGATATATTTCATAATGGCACATAAATCTCAGTATGAGCGAGGTAAAATATTTGATGGTGGTAACAAAAATTCACCGATCAATCTACAACAAAAAATAATTTGTTCATATAAAGAATATTAATGGTACATATTTCATCATTTATTTACTAGTGATGAACTAACAACAATTAAAATAGATGAAAAAAGATGACATATATGACATAACTTAACATCTGTGAGATTGCTATGTTTGATAAACCATTCATAACCTTCAAGTTCAATAGCAACAATACAGTAGAGAGAAGAGTTGTTTGCGAGCCTTCATAAAGGGGCTCGTATGCCTTCTCAAGAATAGGTAAATCATGAACATCATCAAAGTCATCTTGATCATCATGATCAACTCTACCACTAAATGTGTCATGGATCAATGTATTTGTACCATCATCTTCAACTGTGTTTTCTGGTGTATGATCATCTTCTTCCATAGGATCATTTTCTTCCATAGGATCATTAACTTTATCTTCAATATTCACAGCTCCATGTTCGTTCGCTTGCAAAACCACATTCTTCGGGCTGTGATAATCCATATCATCTGCCCTAGAGCACCCCACCTTTATAATAATGATAGACACAAATAAACCATGATCATGATCAAGATCAAGTGATTATATATATATATATAATGTTAAAATGATATAAATATTTACAAATTCAATCAATATAAACACATATAATGAACAACTTACTAATGGATGATAATCATGCCCCCCTTCAACGTGACCATGTTGCCTACAATGTTTCTCAGCTGTTGTGATTAAAATTCATCTCGTCTTTAAGCCTTTACAATTATTGCAAGGACAATAAAATTTTCCATCACCCTTTCTTTTCAATCTAGCCCACAATCTATCAAGTGTCTCTTCCTTTTGTTCTAGACTAATATTATCTGACATAATTTTTCTTTACCAAGCTTGACTATTTAGATCTTCAAAAAATATCAAACTCACACTCCAATCATTTTTATTCATAAATAGGTAACATAATCTAATAATTATGATATTTTACACCAAAAAAAATTGGCATGCAACCACCCCTGCAAAAAAGAAGATAGTCAGATGTTAATGACCCAAAAAACACTTAAAAATGCTAATTCCAAAACTTATTAAATTCATATTTTCTATGATTTCCAACCATTAAGACTCCTAAAATCAGAATATTGAACTTGATCACAAACTTCCTAAAACGATGGAGGTAGCGAGCTAGTAAGAGCAAGTGACCCATTCCTAAGGAGCAACAAGTCAGAATCATCATTGCTAATGCCAATATGGATTTATCCTTTTAGTTAAAGATGCAATGTGTCACTTCTTATGACAAGCTTATCCCTAGGGCCCTCAACATTGAGAGAGTTGTAATAAAAAACAACAGAAGCATTGGTAAGAGCACGATTAGGGTACAAACTCTAGGCCTCCGTAGAAACATAAATAATAACTATAGCAGATTAGTGAGGTTACAATACCAGAAAGATTGAGACATTGTAGGTAATAACAAAATATTGCAATCTATAAATTGTAGCCAATAACAAGCACACTATGTAGCTTAGTGACATTTGTAAATACAATCTACGGTAAGACGAATGACAGTCACTTGAGATGTGATAGTCAAAAAGAGGCTGAGCAATGACAAGACAATAAAGCTCAAACCTTGCATAGTAATTAAAGTGGAGATTTTAACAGTGAGTTTCCTTACCCCCTTGCTGACCTTAAGGATTTTTCAAATTCTTTTGGTAGTGTTAGACAAGGAAAATGCAATTAGGGAATGATTTTCCAAATGAAGTAACAGTGGTAATCATAGCTTCATTGTTTCTTCTTAGCCATTAATGTATAATGGAGGTAGTGGATTGCATGTTTGAGTAGTGTTTTGAGTCTGATCAAAGATGGGAGAATAGTGAATAATACCTTGTGGACTGTGAAGTAGTGTCAATAAGGTTGAAGGATATTAAGAACTACAATACCATGAAACAATGAGTCCCTTGTAGTAAGTAGGCAATCTACAGGGCATAGCTTGATTTTATAGAAGGATGCTCATGAAGGAATCTTCAAGTGATAGTGAGTGAGTTGTTTGAGATTGTAGCTGAGGGTGCAATACCCAGTCTTAAAGGAAGTTAGCAAAGCAGTAAATGTGCAAGAAAATCAAATTGTACACAACAAATAGTTCACAATGTTATCTTGCATAATGCCTTGAGTTTGAAGACAAAAATCTCATTGTATCTTCATGATGAAAGTGGTGACCTTAATGGTCAATCACTGGCAGCCATGATTTTAAAACATGCTATTGTGCTTATGGAGGCAACATTTTAAGCAAGGTAGTGAGTGGTGGTTTGGAACAATGGCAGGTATGAAGGACTTTCTTTATATGCATACTATGCAGTCTAGCTTAAGACACCATTCTTAGAAGAGATTGAAGGTGGATTGTGGAACTCAAGGGTTACCATGAAAAGGATTAAAGCAAAGAATAAGATCTATTTAAAAGCCATGGTCATAAAGATATTAAGGATGTCACATGCAAAACCCTAGTAGTTGGAGTAATGAATATAGTGTCAAAGAGGATAGTGCGTTGGGGAAGATTTAGGAGATCTCCACATTATCTAATTACAGGGAAATACATCATTTATTTATTTTTTTAATTAAAAGAAATCATTCTAAACCCTATATAGGATACATTAATACTTCAAAAGCCTCTGAAAGAATTTGAGATTATACAAATATATGTCAAGTAACATTCATAAGGTTTAGAAAATCTTGATCACTCTCTAGAATAGCCCATTAAACATGGGTTGTGCTTGAATGCACTACATAATTGATATAACACAACCACTCTGCATATCGACTAGAGTTATAGGCTTTTTATTGCAGCAAGAGGTAATCACTCTTCGATCATGCTATAATTACATCCTAATTTGTTAAACTTGAGACAACCTGAATGCACCCAATGATGATTGACACCTACATTATACAACTTGAATTAACTATATTATATGAGTTCCTCCATTTCTATCACAATATAACCACATTAAACTTAGGTCACACATGAAGGCATCGTGTATTTGTTATAGCACAACTGTGCCACATGACCAATAGAGTTATGGATCACATAATTACAGTCACAAGATTCTATTCCTTGGTTGTGATTTTATGGTGATTCCACACTGTAACAAAATCTAGACATGAAATTCTCAAAACCTTAAACCTCTAAAAATGAAATCTGATGAGATGTTGCTTTAAAATATGATTTTCAAACTTGGAACTACAAATCTGACTTCACAACTGAATTATGCAAAAAGACAATGACTACCCTCAACCTGGCAATATCTTCTTTAATTTTTTCTGATTTTTTCCAAGAAAATCATCCTTAGTTCACCACAAACTGTCTCAAGTAGAGCAAAACACTGTCGCAATAAATCAGGTGTGAACTCACTTTTCTTTATGTTAGCCACAATTTGATTTTTTTCTATTTTCCATGTTTGTTGAAAATTCGATGAAAATGCTAGCCAACATTTTAATGAACCCGAGGTTCGTCGAAATTTCAAAGAACATCGGGGATAAAATTTCAAAAAATTGAAAATTACACATCACATTTTACGAGCACCTGATGATACATCAAATTATTCATATTTCGTCAGACAGTTTCGTTGGATTTTGCAGTCAAATGAGTTAGTGATGTAGCAGTGAGAATGAGTAGTGAGGTTGTGTGGCATCAGGGGGAAAAGTAGAGGAAACATATCACCAATACCAAAGAGATTGTGTAGGACATATCCATGCACAATAAAAAAGTTTATAAGCTTAAAAAAATATGGGAATTCTCTAAAATGAGTTGGTAAGTCATGTAGAGAGGAAAGAAAAGGAGACCACATGATGAGAGGAGGTTTGAAATCATAATAGGTATAACTCAAAGGGTGATAGGGCATGTGAAGTAAAGCTTGTGCACATCACATTGAAGCAAATAAACTGCTAGTAATAGGCCATGCTATCATTGGAGGTGGCATGTGGGAAGGGAAAAAAGCCTTGCATGATGTATTGGAATAGAATTAAGAGTTAGATTATAAGTATTTGAAGATGCCAAATTTTGAGAAGATGGTATCTTGAAATGAAACATAGATAATTGGTGTGATTAGGTGTGAACATGTGAAGAGGGCATGCATAAGGGTGAAGAGAATTTTCTAAAAGGTGGACACATCGACCATAGAAAGCCGAAGAAAATCATCATTGTAGAATGATGAGGAGGGCATGAGAACAAGCACCTAAGGGAAATTGAAAGGGGCTGAGCAAGGGAAAAGACAACATTGTTTTGAAAAGAGAGATAAATTGGCAGAGAAGATTGGTGGGAGAATTGTGAGGTTGCTCAAAAGAGAAAGGTGCAACATAGAATAAAAGAAGAGAGGGTTGTGTAGGTTATGTTTGAAGGGGCAGGTGTAAAGAAATTGTGCTAGATGATGAGGGAAATTTCAAAGTAAAAAATGCTACCATGAAGATAGCGCATGGAGACAAGAAAGTTGTGGTTGAGTAGTTAACTTTGCATATGAATAGGAGAGAATCCAAAATAGATTAAAACAATATAGGAGGGAACATGAAGAGAGGGAATGTAGTACATTGGAAGCCATGTAGGACCCTAGATAGGCAAAGAGAATATTTGGGTGTAAATTGAAATGGCACAACATTTGTGTTTATGTTATGTTGAATGAAATCTGAACTAGCTATGTGTAAATGAGGAAGATAAGGGTGTGTCATTGAGTGAAAATTTTTACAATTTTCATGAAACATATGAAAATAAAACTAGAGAGTGTGTAGAGGAAGGTTGAGAAGAAAAAAATAAAGGAATTAGAAGATGGACTGTATGTAGAAGGTTCAAGTGTGAGGAAACAAAGAAGTGATGGAATTCTTTAAGAATTTATTTATGAATGATTCATGAAACTTGAATTGAATAAATGAATTTGATTTGTTTTCAAATTTGAATAAATTGTTTCATGCAATTATCAATCGATTTAAATTAACACATGTAATTGTCAATTTTGAATGTTATCAACTACAAAGTTTGTGTAATCTAGAATTTTGTGGGTTGAATGAGACCTATCTTCATCAATTCACCACTCAACCATATTTTTCATTAACCATAATAGACTTTTATGACACTCTAGGAAAAATGAGTTGTAGAGAAGGACCGTGGGTAGAGAAGGAAGACCTATGGAAATATTCTCCACCATGAGATGTGAATAGAGAATGAAGAGGAAATAGTTGAAAATGATATATACATTGGTCAATTGATGCTCAATTCAATCCAAAATGGATTAAATAGAGTTAGGGATGTAGTAGAGCCTAGTGAAGAAGATTTTAATAAAATGTGATTATTGTAGAAGAGGAGACAAATGTAACACTACTAATTTATCCTTTGAAGAACATGGAGGTATTGGTGGATGTGATGCAATACAACATAGAAGAATAAAATGAAGAGGCACATCCTAGGATTATACAAGCAATAAATTTTATAGATATGAAACTTGAGGTGATAGAGAAGATAATTTTATAAAGAACAAGAATGTAAGAGCGAATGTTATTATGTTGGAGGATAGTAGAATACTTTTTAGGATAACATGTATTATGTAGGAGTATCCAAGCATAGTAGTAGAATATATAGGTGGGAATGCTTGGGGTTGGTAGAGATGAGATTTTTTACCATTGAAAGTTAAGAGAAATGGTAGGTCGTAGGAGTGTTTAAAATTATTAGTAGTTGTAGATAGTGACACTCACAATTCAATCTTTCATCACCAATAATAGTATTATGTTGAGTTTTTAGATTTCTTCAATTTTGGGTTATTGCCTAGAAATTTTGTCAAGCCTACTTTCTTAGAAGGCTACTATAGGCCATCTACAAGTTGTTTATGGGTCACATATAGACCTACTTCTATGTTATATGTTGCCTATAAGTTTCCTATGGGTCACCTATAGGTGTTCTATATAGGCCATCTACAAGTTGTTTATGGGTTACCTATAGGTGTCCTCTCAAAAGGCTACTATATATTCCATCTACAAGTTGTCTATGGTTCGCTTATAGGTGTTCTCTTACAAGGTTATTATAGGCCATCTACAAGTTGTCTATGGGTCACCCATAGGTGTTCTCTTAGAAGGATACTTGTTGATGAGTATTTTTTCACATCCCAACACAAATATAACACAGAGTGTTCAATCTCTCTTGAAAGGAAATATAACCTCAAAACTTCAAAAAGATAACCCTAAGGCTTCAATAGTTAGGTCTTGACTCTGCAAAAATGAATAAGTGGCTAATGATTTTCTATTTTACAAGGGGCCTTATGAATATTTAGCTGGAAATCTAAAAACAAGGGTTTGTAAATTTTGAAAATGATATGGAAGCTTGGATGCATTTTGAGATCTAAAATATGAAAATAATTTCTAACATTTGATATGGCAATCTAAATGATTCTTTTTTCCTAAACTAGCTCAAATTTTAAACAAAATACAAAAGAAAGGGTGAGAAGAGGTTAAACTAAGAAAACCTAAGGACAATGAAAACAATTATTAATGTTGTAGATAGACAAATCCCTCACAAAACCAATTCTTGCTTAATCAGAGTTAAACTCACAAAGCTATAAGAACAATGCAATCTTCAAAGGAAGTTAAAATATTTTTAGATTATAAACATTCATGCATATACCCAATTCTAGCACAATATAAATGAGCATTCACAATTGAACTAATATTGAAATAAGTCTTAGAATAACCATAAAAAGTAAATTATAATCAACAAATTATAAATCATATGAACGAAAGATATATCAAATATATTCACACTTCACCATTATCATAACCAAACTTTATCTAAAATTGAAGAAAGGAACCATGCATACATAAAGAAATAACCAAGTAAGCCACCACAACTTCAATGCATTGATTGTATTGATTTCAAAATGCTCATTTACAACAACTCTTGTTCAACAACCTTTTACAATGGAGATAAGACTGCCTTTTATAGATAAGACTTACAAAATCAATGGTTGAGATCATTTCAACACCAATGGCCCAAATTAGATTTACATTTAATATTGGAGATTTATTAAATATTTGCAACATATTCATCTTCCATCTCCAACTAAATTCAATTACAAATGAACCTAGGAAAATGTAAAATATATTAATGTATCTTTTATTAAATACAATTTTACAAAATCCTAGAAAATCTAGTGGCACAATTTCCCAAAAATTCCAAATTGGTTTCCTTCTATAGAAATTTATCTTCTATCATGCTCTGACCTACTTTTTATTTCATAGCAATTTAGCAAAAAAAGTGAGAGACATAGTAACTTCTTTATTGGGTAGACCGAGAGTTGCATGAACTTTGTAACATAGAGCATCATATTCATCCATGATTTTGTGATGCAGTTCTACCCAAGAAGACCTTTGATTGATTACTTCTTGTGACTTCACCAAAACTTACACTCTAAAATCCAAGAATTTTATAGATAAGTTATGTATGTGCTCCTTATGAATTATAGACCCCTTTATTTATGCTTTGAAACTTCATCATTTAACTTCTCAAATGCATTTATTTGTGCTTTTATTAATTTTGGAAAAAAATGATCAAAAGTCACAAAATATTCATTGATTTGATCAATGATACCATTTACTTTTGGCTCAACTTGTATCACTATCTGGGCTTTCTGAAATTAAGTACATGCAACCAATAATGTGGCTCCTTTACAAG